>BMAC01000051.1:1282432-1298335 GCA_014905375.1 Phtheirospermum japonicum
ATTTTAATTTACCACTAATTATGAACTAATTAATTACTACGAGATAAATTTATATTTACATTTAAATTTACTTACGAGCTGACGTGCATGACCAATCGAAATTCGAGATCCGCCTCTATGCTTCGATATCCTAGTACCAGGGCCACCATCTCACTCATCCTATTCCTTTTACCTGTTCGGACTGCCTCTTATTCCTTGGCTTATAAAAATCTACTACCCACCTCCTTCAGGTGTCCTCCCCCATGCACGCGGGCACTCTCCCATGCATTCTTCACTTTTTCTTTCACTCGTTGAGGCGACTGCACCACAACAGAGTCATAGATCTATAAAAGTTACACTATATAACCTCCTCAAAACATAAACTCGGGTCCAATAACAGTGTTTTTGAAAAACAAAACAATTTGATTAATACAAATCTATTATATAGAATAACTTTTGAAAATATTAGTTGAAGATATGCGATAGCTTGGTATTTCTACATATTTTTTCCTTTTCTTTTTAACCAAACTGAACTTGAAATGATCTCACTATTTATTAAAGCTTGGTTCCGTATGTTAGGAATAATTCTTAAGTGACCTTTTACTGATGACTTAGAATGATACTTTACATGTCATGTGGCATGTGTCTCGTAAGTTTAAAGACAATGACTTGATTTTAATTCTAGAAATTAAAATTAAAATTTTAACTTTTAATATTAGAATTAAATTGCTTACGTATGCTCGTAAAGGAATCAAAGTCCACGTAGTTCGATTTTTTTTTTAAAACTAAGTTTAAAAATAAGAACTTGATTTTAATTCTAATATTAGAAATTAAAAATTAAATTTTAACTTTTAATATTAGAATTAAATTACCTACGTATCCTCGAAAAGGAATCAAAGTCCATTAGTTCTTATACTTACCTCACTTACCTTCTTACCTATTCGTCGTTGTCGTTGCTCCCCGAAGTGATATTGTAATAGTCGCTCTCTTCACCTTCATCCAATTGCATTTCTTGTTCTCGTTTTTTAGCTTTAACCCAATCATTTATCAACATTTGATTTTCAAGATTCTTGGGTAATAAGTTAGACCGATGATCATCTAACACAAAGCCTCCCCTGCTAAAGGCCTGTTCAACAGAAACTATTGAAACAGGAACGGCGAGAACCTCCTTGGCAATCCTATAGAGTGTAGGAAAAATAGTGGCCACTTTCGACCAAAACTGCACAAGATCGTTAGTACCATCGGGCTTTTTTGGAATACTACTCGGTTCAAAAGCCCCTTAATAACTTTGTAATTCCATTACTCGACTAGCACTAGCTCTTTGCCGTTTTCGCTTAGTATTCTCAATTAACCTAGTATATGGGGCTAGAGCTTGTCGAGAGTCATTGAACAATGGTCTAACATTAGAAGTGGGGGCGGGGGGGAGGGAGGGGGGAAGGAGAAGTGGACACATTAACATCACTAGATTGATTGTTATCATTAAAAATATGTGGTAAATCTTGGTGAGCAATACTATAAGGGTCAGGAATTTCACATTTGAATTTTGTAAAAAAAGGTCCTAATACTTCATAATAAACTTTAAGTAAATTTTCTAAACTCTCGACCCGATAATTCGGGTCTTAAATTTTTGCAATCAAAAAAATATCGGGGATGTAGAGAAAATATTTGGCCCATTTACTTAACATATTAGCAATATATTCACCCAATTCAGGCGAATCGAGTAAATAATTACTAATAAGTACAATTTGAATACATTGATCAAGAAGTAGTGTGGAGGTAGGATAATAAACAACGGACAAAGTCACGGTGGCGTCGTTAAATTTTTTTAAAAGGGACATCATATTATAACAATCATCCCACGCATTGGTAAACAAAACGAAATCGACATCTTAATTAGCAAAAAGTGCACACAATACTTCTTTATATTCAAAAGAATCATTAAGCAATTTATAAGAGTTCCAACAATTTGGCACATTAATTGAATTTTTTTTGGATATAAATCATTGGTTCGACAAAATTTTCGCAACTGAATCATGTTTACGTATATGAAATATCGCACTCCTAATCGAAACAATTTTAGATCTAAAAGTATTTAAATCATCTTAAACACATAAATTCAAAATATGACAAATGCATCTAATATGAAAGAATTTGCCGCCAATAGTGAGTTGACAAAAAGTTTTTAACAAATCTAAACTAGTCGTATTAGCGGCGACATTATCATATGAAATTGAAATTTTTGTGTTACCTAAATGATACTCGAACATATATTGGATATTTTGCGCGAAATATTCACCGCAGTATGCGAACTATTAAACTCTCTATATGCAATTAAACGTTTTTCCAAAGTTCAAGAATTATTAACCCACTGACATGTAATTCCAATATAGTTATTATTATGATAGAATCCGAACATATAGAGACACTTTGAGACAAACAATCAACTGTGGAAATCAAATTCAACTTATACTCACCAACCATTTTTTAAAATATCGCGAGTAACTTTATTTCGTGAAATCCTAGTGCTGGATGGATTAAATGCACCCTTAGTATAATTTTCATAATGACTAATATGCCCATGATTAAAAGGAAGACCCATAACGGATACAAAGCTTGTAAGAAATCTTCTATGACCACTTTCGCTATATTGAAATAAATTAGAACTCGAGGCGGTAGATGAATATGAGAAGTTTATTTGTGTTTTGGAGCTATCAACGCCGTATTTGTCGGGATGCTTCTTCTCAATGTGGTATTTGAGCGACCCGTAGCCTCTATTATTTTTAGAATCGAAGGCGTAATAACTCTTACAATAATTGCATTGCGCTCGAGATTCACCGTTGATCGTCGTTCTTGTGAAATGCAATCGGGAGATGTGGGATTGATATTCCCTCAATTTCGATTGAGGCGGTGGCATATCACTCGCTTCCTTCTTATCTTCATCCAAATTGATGGCAGCCGGCGGTTCGGATTCGTCAGAGGTGGGTAAACCTCTTCGTAATTGGTTTGATTTTGCTCGCCGAAGTGGATTTGATTATATAAGTTTTCAACTTCTTCTGCCGTCATCTCATCGGGAACATAATCTACGGCAACGACTGAAGATTCTCGTCTAGATCCTTGAACTCGACGAGAAGAGTTTGGAGTATTAGTATTGATATTACGAGAAGAGCTTGTCATAATAATATTATAAAAGAGAATTAGTTAAAAAAAGATTGAGAAAAAGATGAATATTATTGATAGTGTTTTTTGCACAAATTAAACTAGCAACTTGAAACTTGAAAATATAAGAGAAGAAGAAGAAGAATAGTAGAGATGAATTGGTGTTGCAGATGGAGGTATTTATAGGTGTCAAAATGGAATTAATTTTTTTTTTTTTTAAAACTAGGCATTTAACCGGTTAACCGCGGTTAACTAGCCAACGATTAGTTTTTTTTTTTACCGTTGATGATCAACGAATATTTGATTTGAGCCATTGATTTCAAACGGTCATTAATCGGACGGTTTAACCGTCGACAATTTTTTTTTTTAAATTCGGTTAACCGGCGATTATTGTTAGCCGATAATTCTAACCTAACCGCCAGAAACCAGTTGACCGGTTATGATTTTAAGCGAAGCAGGTGATAAACTTTTAGCCATAATCGGGCAACCGATTATAACCGGCTGGTTAAACGGTAATCCGAAACCGGAGTAACACCCCTTTTGGCGGGATTGTTACTTATCGTTACTCTTCTCTATCGTCAAAACCCCAACCCGTGAACAAAACCCTAGTTCTCTAGTCACAAAGTAGAAAACTGAAAATTGAAAATTGAAGTTATCAGTTTCTCTCAAAATGCTTCCTTCGGAGCTGCTGAAGGAGATTCTTTCACGAGTACCGGCGAAATGCCTCTTACGGTTCAGGTGCGTATCCAAATCATGGCGTCGTATTATCGATAGTCCAGATCTCATCAAATCGCACTTGAAAATATCTGCAGAATCATACACTAGCCACTTCCTCATCCTCACAGAAACAGGTTTTAATTTTCACATGCTCGATTTAGGTTTACTTGATAACAAAAACCCTAAAAAAGCCCGCGTATCTAAAACCCCCTTTGTTGGCGAAGAAATTCAGGGCATATCCAACACTTGCGATGGCTTAGTTGTTGTAACTGCTGATTTGTTCGGCCCGCTTGCTTTATGGAACCCTTTCTTAAAAAGGCACGTCAATTTTCCCGATTCCCCGTCTAAATGCTCAGACCCTGGCTATTTCCCTAATGTCTTGTACGGGCTCGGGTACGATTCGAAAAACGACGATTACAAAGTCGTTCGAAACTTCGAATACAAAAACATTAAGACTCACCAATTAGTGTGCTCGAAAACCGAGGTTTACACCTTCAAATCTAATGTGTGGAAGGAGGTCCAGCCTTTTCCTTGTTCGCTCTCTTATACGTATCAATTGTGGGTCGGGCCGGTCAATGGGTCACTGCACATGCTGTGTACGGATAAGTCCCGTCTTCATAGTAAAATTGTGGGGTTTAGCGTTGAGAACGAGAATTATTTTGAGATGATGTTTCCAAAGGGTACGAATAATGTTATGGGGTTGGATTTGCTAGGAGGTTGTCTTAGTATGGCTTGTTGTAATACCGAATCTCAGATTAATATATGGGTGATGAAGGAGTATGGGTTGCGAGAATCTTGGACTAATCTGATATCGATCGTGAACCCTGTTTGTGATAATCCTTCTGATTGTTTTAAGCCATTGGTTTACTCTGAGGACGGACAGAAGGTTCTAATGTATGGCAACAGGTCCAAGTTTGTTTGGTATGATTTGAAGAGAAAAACTATGGAAAAAGTTAAAGTTGGTGGGGTTCCGTATTTAATCCAGCTCGAGCCTTGTGTTCAGAGCCTTATTTTTCCTGATGTCTCAAAGCCGAGGGGAGTTTCTGAGGTTAATAAAGTTAGGCAGCAATTGAAGGAAGAGAAAGTTAAGCCTAAGAGGTATTATTTATATTGTAGTCAATATTATTATTAATATTCTTTTTTATTAGATCAAATGTAATTCCATGTCCCTTTTTCTCAGAGATGACTTCCTTTCGAAGGGTTTCAAGTTGAAGCTGTAAATGAGGGTTGGAGTTGGATGGGGAGAGCAGCAGGTATCAATCATATCCATACATCATTTTACTATTTTTCTGTCAAATTTAACTTTAATCATTGTATTTTCATCTCATATCCATTCGAACTCCCAAGATTTTCATTATTCTTTAAATATATATATGTGTATATATATTATCACTTCCAAAATTTCAAATATGAAATGGTATCCAATCTCACCCTTAGTTGTTTTTTTATAAAGGCTTAATGCCACGTTAATTAGTCTTTATTTACTTCTTTTGCACTTTACTTTGGTTCATGACTATGTTATGAATTTCTCCTCTCTCTCTCTCTCTCTCTTTTTTTTTTTTTTTTGGTATTCTTGTTCATCTAAACTACATGGATTTTACTTGATCCATGTGATGACGGCTTCATTTGTTCAATCATTTTTTTCCCTAACACCTACATTCTTTATGAATTTAATAAAGTAGTGTAAAGATTGAAAAAAAAGAAGAGTGGTTAGAGGAATACTCCAAGTTCCATGCGTGTATTTGCAAAGCAGGGCTGCAGTATCAATATTGATGCTTGCTGTTCTATAATTTACATGCTTGTCTTTTAATTAAAATAACTAATTTAAATTATCTACTAATTATATATGACTTATTTATATTTTTATATTAGGAGAATCAAAGGAAAGTATTGAATAAGTAAAAATATAATAAAAGAATTAAATTAGGTAGGATACAATATAAAGAAAAGTATTAAATTAGGTAAATATTAGGCTCGCATGACACATAAGCAAACGAAGCACCAAAATTTTTTATTTGCTAAACGAAGCATACGAAGCAGTCCCATAGGTTAGGAGGATTTTGTATTAATATATAGGGGTGATATCTCATAGTGAAGATTCAGTTGGGATCTTAGTAGGGAGGATTCTGTTGATACAAATGGTTTAATTTGTTAATTTTATATTTCTTGACTCAATTGTAATGAATCTTTTTGTTGAACTCTGAAATTTTTTTTAATTTTTTTATTTTAAATTGAGAAGCTAACTAGCGTGAGACAAAGCAGTACTTGTTCCGATGCTTAGTTGCTTATGAATGGAATTAGGACTTTGAATTGTTATCTCATTTTCAATGTTGGTTGAGAAATTTTTGGAGGTTCTCTAATTCTGTGTCAACTGTCTAGAGAAGCACATGATTCTTGTTTCGTGAATTAATGAATCCATAATTTGTATACGATACACGTGGATAAGTTTCTCAATCAATACAATTGAGGTAGAGGTTTTGCTTTTGCTGCATATTCATAATTTTAGAAATTTTGCTCACAGGGATATGAAGCTGAAGGAAGAAGAATGCAGTCAACAAGTATTAATCAAAGGGAACTTTTGTACTTTAGTTTATGTACTTATCCTGATTTCTCGCTTTATTTCGTGTTAAAGACTTTGGTTTGGTGAGCACGACTCTTTGGTAGATTGGATTGCTATAATGTTTGGGAACTATTTCAATTTGAGATTGGGTATCGAAAACCATGTTATTGGTTCTCTCTTGTTTAATTTCGAAATTAAGTGTGTTATTAGTTAATAATTTTGTGTGTGCCTGGTGTTAAAAATTTTAATCGGTTTTCCACTTGATCATGTTTGGAGTCATCTTCTCTGGTATTGAAATATGTGACACATTTGTTTTCAACAGTTATATGTCGAATTGCAAACGAATTCATTTCAAGCGAGTGATTTTTTCCCGAATTGTCGATCATCAAGCTACAAGTAAATCAAGTAAAATTTGCTTTATAAATAACATCTTTTTTTACCATCGCTTGTTATCATAACTTCAGGGCATCTCCATTGTTACGATTTTCATGTAAATAAATTTTGACACATGACAATTAAGGAATTCAATGTCCACATAAGAAAATGTTAACAAGACTTCCATTACAAAAACTAATGGATAATGTCAACAATCATAATTTTGTCCACGTGGCATTTACTTTCTATGATAATAAAACAAACAGAAAATACATCAATAACCAAATCCAAGCGCATCAAAAAATAAAAATAAAAATCGTTCGTTCTCAGTGTCCAGTATAATTCTTCCTTTTTCCATCCCACAGAACCAAGATTATTTTTACTTGGTTGACTCATGGTAATATGTGGAGATCATTAAAATGAGATCATTAAAATGAGGTACAATAGTTGGAGAAAAAACACTAAACTTCAAAGTTCACTACAAATTCCCATGGTTAATTAATTACTAATTTTGCTATAAAAAGGAGTTCAAACAGGATCATTCATTTTATTGGGCAACAAAAAAAGTTCCAATAGAAATGCTCAAATTCTCAGGAGTGAGCATTTCATTCGACTTGATCAAAAAAGAGAAGAAAAAAAATCAAGAAAACGAGTAGCAGTAAATCACACAAGAGTTTTTGTTTCGACTCAATAGATTGTATCATTGAATTTAAAATATATAAAGAAAAGGAAATTATCAGTCTCAAATAACAATATCTTTCATACTTTCTAGATAATATATTTCAGCTTGGAAATGGGCAATAACATTTGTTATTGTAACCAGAACCATTACAATATTGTTTGGTTGCGGTTTATTTGTTCTCGAAGAGTCAAAACTGAGTGCCTGAAACAACGACAATAAAAATGAAATAACTAACCAGTTAGTAGTCATGCCTATTAATGGCAATCCACCAAAATCTTGTTGACTCGATGTTGAAGATATGAAAACTGGAAAATTGAAAGTTTAGCTTTTATTTCTTGGAGGAGAAGAAAATTACAGAACGTCTTAATTGATTAATTTGTGATACTTGTGTGTGTTTATATACATGTGTTTCCTCTAACTAACTTTCACCTGTAGGTGGGTGTATGTGTGTGCAGTAGGATATGATCTCATGTGTGCACGTACAACATGGACTGTATGGGGTGCTTTGTCTATTTGTGAGCTTTTACACCCCCGCAAATGGTGCATCTATATCAATCATGCCCAACTTGAGAGCAAAATGATGAAACGGATTTGTAGGTAAGGTTTTGTCATAATGTTTGCTGTTTGTTCTTGTGAGGGAATGTGAATGAGCTTGAGCAAGCCTTCTTGAATCTTCTCTCTAACAAGGTGGCATTCTAGTTGGATGTGTTTTGTTCGTTCGTGGTGGAAAGCATTCTGAGCTATGAAATATGCTGATCTGATGTCTGTATAAACAACTGCAGGCTTGTTTGAATGAAGTTGCATATCTTGGATGAGGTATTTTAGCCATTGCAGCTCACAAGTGATGAGGGCTATGGCTCTATATTCCGCCTCAGCTGAAGATCGGCTTACTGTTGGTTGTTTCTTTTCTTTCCATGAAATGAGTGAATTGCCAAGATATACAGCAAAACCACTTATGTTTCTTCTGGTGTAAGGACATTTGGCCCAATCAGCATCACTAAATCCTTTCAAGTGTAGTTCTGAACTAGCAGGTAGAAAAAGTCCATTTCCTGGACTTGACTTGATGTATCTCAGCACTTCAAGCGAGTGATTTTTTCCCGAACTGTCAATCATCAAGCTACAAGTAAATCCAGTAAAATTTGCTTTATAAATAACATCTCTTTTTACCATCGCTTGTTATGATAACTTCAGAGCATCTCCATTGCTACGTTTTTCATGTAAGTAAATTGTGGAGATCATTAAAATGAGGTACAATTAGTGGAGAAAAAACACTAAACTTCAAAGTTCACTACAAATTCTCATGGTTAATTAATTACTCCCTCCATCCCACAAATATAATCCAATATTCCATTTCGTCGTCCCACAAAAATAGTCCAGTATTCAATTTTCGTCCGTCCCACAAAGATAGTCCAGTTACTATATTTAACATATTATTAAATTTTCATTTCCACACATACCCTTAATTAATATTGTTGAAATACTAATTTTCTACATGGTAAACTAAAAATTGATGATTACAATTTAGAGTTTTACTATTCCAATAACTAATAAACTAATTTAACCACTGATTTCTATAAGCATTAATTGACATTAATAAATCCAAAAAGGGTATAATTGGAAAACAATAACTAAATTAATGACGTAACTATATAAACTACTCATTTCTTAATTTGTGTGAAATCAACTGCAAGACTATCATTTTGGGACGAAGGGAGTACTAATTTTGCTATAAAAAGGAATTCAAACAGGATCATTCATTTTATCGGGCAACAAAAAAAGTTCTAAAAGAAATGCTCATTTCATTCGACTTGATCAAAAAGAAAAGAAAAAAAATCAAGAAAACGAGTAGCAGTAAATCACAAGAGTTTTTGATTCGACTCAATAGATTGTATCATTGAATTTAAATATATAAAGAAAAGAAAATTATAAATCTCAGATAACAATATCATTCCCACTTTCTATAAAATTATATGAGCTTGGAAATGGCCAATCACATTTGTTATTGTAACTAGAACCATTACAATATTGTTTTGTTGCAAATTATTGTCCTTGAAGAGTCAAACTTGAGTGCCTGAAACAACGACAATAAAAATTAAATAACTAACAAATTAGTAGTCATGCCCGTTAATGGCAATCCACCAAATCTTGTAGACTCAAAGTTAATAGGGCGTTGCTATACGCACCTCAATAATTTATGAGTTGACCTCAAGTGATAAGAACACCCCAAAAACTTTTAAAATGTATTTTTTTTTACTAAATCAACCCCACAAACACCCTATTTTACCCCTATTTAATATAATATATAATATAATAATAAAACTAATATAAAAATAATAATAATAAATTGAAAAAGAAAAGAAAGTGAGAGAGGAAGAAACGGCGAAGAAGAAAGAAAACGCAGCAGAGGAGAAAAAGAGGGGGAAAAAGGGAGGAAAAAGTTGCTTTGAAAAATCCATATAATTTACTGAAAGGAAGAATGGAATGGGGTGAGCCATCAAACGTACGGGATAAATTTCTCATTGGGTTTGATTCACTTATTTAGGTTAGGGTTTGAAGTTTTTGAAAGAAATTACCGTGTTCTACTCTGGTTCCTAGAACCAGAGCCATCTGTTCGGTCGAGAATTTCGAACATATAGGCCATGTTCATAAATATCAATAGAACAATATGCAAGTGTTCAAATAATATATTCGAACATATGTATAATGTTCGGTCAGAACTTTCGAACATACATCAATTGTTCATTAAAATCAGATCGAACATATTCGCTATTTTCAACCCAATAAATAGTAATACACCCAAAAAAAGAGAGAAAAAAATGACTAAAACAGATAGATGTCAAGAATAATAACATTATTCATCTTGTTCTTATCATTATCCTCCATTCTTACAAGTTTTAATGTGAGTTTTAGTTAGATATTGAGAGAGGTTTACGGATGAAGAAGAAGTTACGAGGGTTTATATTTTTGTTTTATAAGAAATAAATATATATATATATATATATATATATATATATATATATATATATATAAAATTGTATAAATTTTATTTTTTCAATTATAATTATATATTGTGAGTAAGGTTATTTTAGTCTTTTCATTTAGGGCTATTTTTGTCTAAAATTGTTTTCCAGAAATTACCAACCACTTTCTCCCCAAAACTTTCCGCGCTCAAACTATGCCCAAAATTTCAGAAGAGATTACACTCTAGGCGGCTAAATCAGCCTGTTTAACAACCTTTCTAGAATCAGAAATTGCTCTCAATACTATTGGTTTTCTTTTCTCCATGTCCATAACAAGGAATGATATAATGATATAAAATGGTCGGAATCTCGCACGCAGCTCCCTACTAATCCCAAGTCAGGTTTCTTTTATTTGATTCACAATAACTAAAGCCATTCCACAGAGAAGTGCAGGCATCTTAGGGAAGAGACCGAGAGGCTCATAAAATCCGGACATTTGAAGGAAGTCATTTACAAAGATAGAGAACCGAGAGAACCAAGGCAACCATTGCACCCGCCACCGCCGAGAGACCCACCTCAAGATCAGGCCGAGAGGCAGCCACAACAAGAAAATAAAGGACATATTGGGCCAAGAAGGAATAAGGGGAGAATAAGCATGATTTCAGGGGGACCAACGGATGGTGTTACCAATAGCGCACGAAAGAAACACGTCAAATCAGCTCGGCCTAAAACATGGGAGGTTGCTAGTATAAGTTGGAGACCACAGAGAACAAGACCAATCATCTCTTTTGGTCCTGACGAATGACGCGGGTTGCAGGAAGATCATAATAACGCGCTGGTAGTTGAAGCTGAGATAGCGGGGTACGAGGTCAGGAGGGTTTTTGTGGATAACGGAAGCTCTGTTAAAATAATATACACAAATTGCCTGGAGCAAATGGGATTGGAGACAAGGGTGCGACTTGTGAATATGCCCATATATGCATTTAACGGGGAACAAGTGATTACGGAGGGAGAACTAACACTGGCAGTGGTGTTAGGAAGGGGTGAATTTCAAGCAAAGAAAAATTTAAAACTTTTTATAGTTCGTGGGTGGTCGGCATATAATGCAATTTTAGGGCGACCTGATCTTAACGCATTCCAGGCGGTAACATCTACGTTTCATATGAGTATTAAGTACCCGGTGGGAGAAAAAGTGGGGGAGGTTATTTCGGAGCAGCGGGTCGCAATGTCGTGTTACCAGATGACAGTCAGAAAAGGCCTGAGTGAGAACAAGCGAGAGAGGAGTGAAGAGGTGCCGGAGGGTGTACTTAGTGCAAATAATATAAAAGAACAAGAGAATTCTGCTCGGCCACATGAAGAGTTAATGGAGATTCATTGGAAGAAGGTCGCCCAGAATATACTACGAAAATTGGAACCTTGATGGCAGAAGCATTGAAAGAAGAGCTGATAAAGTTGTTGAGGGAGTTTTGGGATTTTTTCGCCTTTAGGGATGGAGAATTGACAGGGGTATCCCCGGAGGTCGCGCAACATCATTTGAATGCAGATCCGAAAGCTAGGTCGGTTAAGCAAAAGAGAAGGCATTTTGGGCCTGAATTGGACAAGATAATTGAGGAGGAGGTGCAGAAACTGATGAAATCAGGCCACATTCGGGAAATTCAATTTCCAGAATACCTATCTAATGTTGTAATGGTACCTAAACCAGGGCAGAAGTGGAGGATGTGTGTGGATTTTCATGATTTAAATAAAGCATGTCCAAAGGATCATTATCTTCTGCCATGAATTAATCAGTTAGTGGATTCAACCTCGGGGTGCAAGCTATTAAGTATGATGGATGCTTCACAGGGGTCTCATCAAATACCATTAGCGAAGGAAGATCAACCCAAGGTGAGCTTTTTTACCTCGACGGGAACATATTGTTTTGTGTCTATGCCGTTTGGCTTGAAAAATGCAGGGGAGACCTATCAATGACTGGTGGATAGGATGCCTGTTGGGGTCCTCTATGGAAGTGTATGTCGATGATATGCTGGTGAAGAGCAGGAAAGCAGAATCCCATGTGGAGGACTTGAGAAAAACTTTTCTTATACTAAGGCAGTACGGGATGAAGCTCAATCCAAAGAAGTGTGCGTACGGAGAGAGGAATCGAGGTTAATGACTCGCACGTATTTGTCACGATTTTTGTATATTTGACTAGTGTTTTAGTTAGATTTGTTGTTAATTTTGGGTATAAGTTGGATTGATTTAGCGTATTTTCGTATTTATGTATTGAGCCGAACTTTTGTGTTCCTTTCAAAATTAAATTCCGGATAACTAACACGCGTCTACGTTTTGAAAGGTTTTATAGTTCGCCCGCAAGAGAACGGGGTCACTTGTAGACTGGTAAGTTAACTCGGATCGATCTCTCGAGGAATGGGAATCGGATTTAACGATGTTTATTATAATAATATCACAATTTTATCTAAACACACGATCAAATGGGGTTTTGTAAATGTTTCAATTTCAATAACTTAAAATAAAAACGAGTTCTTCTTGTCTCGAGGGTGTCAACCTCTCGACAAGTGATGAGAATAGTAAAAGGTGTAAACCAAATAAGAGCTTTTCCTAATTGCACCAACGATTATAAACATGCTTTTGACTTATAATGCATCAGCTATAATACCCTAATGTTCTAACAATTCCAGCAACCCATTAACACTAACGTTTAGCAATATTTCGAAACACGAAAAAAAATTATCAATTGATTATCCAAACAATTGTTCATTCCATAATCCCAAACACAATAGTATCAATTCCAAACATTCAACACCTTAACTAAAGATCAACGAAGTATTATCTAACATGTTCCCAAACTATTCATAACACAATCCAAATTAAACTACTACGAAAATATCAAAACTATGAGTTCAGAAATTACGATTCGTTGAAATACTTTCAACGAGTGAAGAGGATGGACGAAAGCACTCCGAAAGATGCGTAGAATCCCAAGGGTTGTCACGACCCCAGAACCTTTGCCACGAGCGGAAGTTGCTGCGAACCGAACCTTGATACGCAATCGAAAGGTTTTATGCTAGAGGTATGAGAGATGTGTCAAATCTCTCAACCTTTGGGTGTTTTTGTGGTTCTATAACCTAGTTCCAACCTCCAAAGGGCCTCCAAGGCGGAATGAATCGAACCCTAGCCCCCTCATCCGTTTTAAACAAGTTTCAGCCGTTTCGTAACTGAAACTCCCCAGAAATCTGCGTTCGTAACGCTCTTGTCCGATCGGACAGAGGTCTTGTCCGGTCAGACGGAAGTGTCTGCCCTCTAGTCCGGTCGGACGGAAGTGTCTGCCAGAATTCCTGACACTGGGTTTTGACACTGGGTAACCCAGTGTGGATGACATACCCAGTGTCAGCTGCAATGTACCAAATCAGGGCCCAATTTCTTTGAAACTCCACTCGTGGGCCCACACTCGCCCACCTTAACACCGAAAGACTTCTAAATACCTAAAATAAACATAAAATGTGGTAAAATAAGTCGGAGATACATAAATATGAAAATATGCTAAATCAATCCAACTTATACCCAAAATTAACAACAAATCTAACTAAAACACTAGCCAAATATACAAAAATCGTGACAAATACGTGCGAGTCAACCACCCCATGCTTTATTGGTTTGTTCGTCCTCGAAAAAATGAAAGAATCAAAATCACGTAAGCATGAAAGTAGCTAGATCAAAGAGTCATGTTGTGCATACAATATAGTTTTGCAAATATAAACACTTTTGTTGAAAACTCTTAAGCTAAGCTCGTGTTACCTTTTCACCTTGAAATCAAAAGAATGCGTCCTCACAAAAGGGAAATATATATAATGGTGCACTCATTCGCTCGTGTTTTTCAAAAGGTAAGTGTATATGCTCGGATCAACATAGACATGCATTCAACGACTCGTGAAAATCAAAGACTCGTACATCGCATATGTGTGCACATTTAATCAAGAATCGGATTAGGACTTTCTAGGGTTGTAATGTAGGCTCTTTGGTAAGATGAGCACCCTTATTCTCCCTTATTTTTTATTTTTTCTATTTTTTTTCTTTTTCTTTTTCTCTTTTTTTTTTAGTATCCCACTAATTCCCACCCTGCAGTCGTCATATCTCAATAAACCAAGGATAAATAAAACTATAATCTCACAAACTTAAACGAAATAAGAGCTACAATAATACTCGTGGCTAACAAAGATATGGAATAAAGGCTCAAGGGGGCTTATTAGGGATTTTTAGTGGTTTTTATTTCTGAATATAGCTGGAATGGGTTTTATATGTGCCTATCGTCATTTCCAAAACCAAATATACACATGCGACTTTAGGGACTTCTCAAAACTCTTATCGAATCACARCATGAAATGTTGATAAACACACAAGGCTCCTTACTAGGGTTTTATTCAAACTTTTGAAGACAAGGTGATCGAGTTTTAAAAAGCTTCGTAAAATTGCTAACGACTAAGTGTTGTTTTAAAATATATATATATAAGTAGGTTTTTGAAAATTTTTGCACTAAACAAGCTCAAAAGACTCCACTGATAGATCACACAATACATGGTTCCGACAGGAAAGCCAGTACAAACACAAATAAGCATGGGAATGATTTCAACAAACGTCGATGTAAGCAATTGGTTGATTCGTACGTCATCACAAAGAAGGACTCAAACAGAACCATACGACTGAAATGACTACGCATGCATAATACGACTATCCCCCTACACAAAAGTAAGCAATATCCGCATTGCTATTATACATCTCAATACAAGGAAGAAAGGAAAACGTCGAATCAATTGTCATGCGAATAGTTAGTCGACTGGTTAAACAAGCACCTAAGCACAAAACACATAACAGAAAAATCAAACAAAATCACTAAAAATGAAAAATGAGGGTTGGGATAGAAAGTGATACAATACTGGGGCTCGGGCCCGCATAAGTTTCCATGTCATCGAGAGGGAAAGATGGAACTCTACAAATGGAGCGATGGTTTAAAGTAAGTCGGCTGCCTCCATCCGACCGGTCACTGCACTACTCCGGTCGGACAACAGTCCAGTGTGTTGTTAGAATAGGGTGACCAACAAGCCAACTTGTGGCTGTGGTCTGAACTTTTTCTCATAATACAATCGTTTTTATTCGTAATAATATCTTTTATACCTATTGGCATTCCATACCTTTTGTCCCATGCTAGATGCATAGGTATGGTCCTGATTAAGTTACTCTATTACGGTGGATTGGTCTAGAACCGTGAGATAATCCAGCATGTAATGTAACTCGTCGAACTTGTTCCTAGTCATAGGGTTATGCCATAATGAGGATACAGGCCTTTCCCGTTAAGACTAGTACTTAGTGTATGTGGACCGCGTCTCATCGGTCACGGTGTCTGGACATCGACATACATAAGTAGGTGCTCATATGATGAGTTCACTGAACTCCCTCACCTAGAAATCTCTAAGTGGTTC
>BMAC01000051.1:1300700-1339643 GCA_014905375.1 Phtheirospermum japonicum
CCGTACCGAGCAAACTGCCGGACCGCCGTTTTCAAGCTGTTCGAAGTCGCCGGATCGTCTCCGTCAAGAACGTACCTCGATAGCGCCGCTGTCGAGCCCTGAATCGCCGTGGCCGGAGATGCTCCTGCCGCCGTGCCCCGTCGCCTCGACTTTGCCGTTTTCGTCGCCAGAGCGCCGCCAGCCGAGGAACCCGCCTGTCGCGCCGGAGTAGCAGTCGCATCATCGCTCCCTGACGACGACTTGTCCCCGACAGTGCCGCCGTCTGTCGTCTCCGCAGTTGGGCCCACCGTTGTGAGGTTGAACGCAGAGCCGCGCCCGCGCCTCCGTCGTCTCCGCCACCTGAACCAGCCGGTTCTGCCACGCCAGAGCCGCACGCCTGCTTCTCCGAACAGCCGCTGTCAAGCCGGAGATCCTTTTTTCTCCGCCGAACAGTCTGCTATCGCTGTTGCCGRAGTTCCTCGCCACTGCCGTGCCCCGTCGCCATTGTCGTGAGGTCACTGTCAAGCTGGAGACGACAGCCCGCTTGCTGCCTTGCCGTGCCGCACCGACGCCGCCGGCACTCTCGTTCCTCCGATCGCCGTGCGTGAGGTACAATGGCTGAACTCAGAAATTATATATATATATGATATGCGGATATATGTATATATATAATATACGTGTGTGCAGTGTAAGTATGTAATATAAAATGCATACTGTATATATAAACATATATTTGATATGTGTTTTTGTAATCTGTGTTTGAACCATATGTGTGCTGCCTGTAATGGTTTTGAAATGCATGTACTGCATGCTTATAATGCATGGTGATGTTTATTATATGTAAGTGTGGGTGTTATGTAGTGTTTGACTTGTATGCATGCAAAATATTTGTGTGTCATGCATGTTTTGTTTATGAAATGCTAGCATGCAGTTGTTAGATATATATTTATATAATATATATTATTATGAAATGCATGCATGTTAGTGGTTACATTAATATATATAATAGTTATATAATATATGCATGCATGATAATTAAATATTATATATATATATATATATATAATTATTTGATATTTATATATATATATATAACATTTAATTAATTATATGATTAATATATAATATATGTATAAATGTTATATATATGTTCATATATTAATATATATATATATATATTTTATAGAAACCGATCATGCTTATTCGATTTTACGAAAATCGAATTGTTTCTATTTATTAAAAGAAATTAAAACATTGTTTGAATTAATTGATTTTAAAATTGGACCGTCGTCAATTTGAATTCGATTCAAATTAATTTAATTTATAAAAAAATTTTGTTTTCCGCTGCGCGACGGTACCACCGATTCCCAACATGTGTTTCGTCCGACCGGTCATCCTCTCTCATCCGGTCGATCAGCATTCCAATGTGCTTTATCCGACCGGTCAGTTCCTCTCATCCGATCGGATGTCCTGGAAAAGCATCATTTTCCACACTTTCCCTGCACAACTCAACAAACCATTACCACACCTATCCAACTCAAGTTAATCAAAAACAAAAATATGTACAAAAATGATTTTTGTTTTTGAATTAAGCTAGAAAAATGATACCTTGGGTTACCTCCCAAAAAGTGCAATTTTTAACGTCTTTTGCTCGACGACTTACAAATGTGATGTTATCCGGGATCCCAAAATAAATGACAATCGTGCCACGCCTTAGTGTTCTCCAAGAGCAAAAGCAGGCGATGACAACCACCAAGGTAGGCACGATGAGCAAGCTGAGTGATGAGAGAAATAAAAACTCCAACCGACTTTGGAGTTCGGAAACGTGAATAATCGATCACCGAGAAGAGATCAAAAGTCAGTCGAAGTGTGGAACAGTGCTCGGTCACTTGAATGACTAGGAAATCGGTCGATTATAAGGAATGATCATCGACCGTCCCAAACTCTTTCTCAATTATTTCTTCTACCGCCTCAATATTAAGATTGATTAAAGCATCAGGTAGAACGCAATGCGGCTCAACTATCACAACCTCCTCCAAATCCGGTAACACAACTCCAACATCTCCACAAAGATCAAGTAAATCCGAGTCGACATTATCCTCACTCGGAATCTCCATCGGCAAAGACCCTATACCATCACCCAAAACTTCATATTCAATCACAAAAGAGGCGATCCCAACCAAATCCTCAATCTCCATCTCCTCACACACCTCTTCTAAACAAGCATTCAAGTTTGAATCACCAACATCCAAGATGGGCTCCACCACATCAAGAGTCGGCAGCTCTTCAAAGGTAAGCTACTCCTCCTCAACACGGACAATTGAGTAAGGATCATTGTCGAGTGGAGCATCGGAATGATTGTAGGTTTGTTGGCTTTCCCTCTCTTCCAAAGAAGCCATCATTTGACCCAACATCGTCTCCATATTGTTCATGAGTTGCTCAGTTGATTGCGCCAAAATCTGATTCGATTGCGCAAGTTCGTCCCAATGATGATTGGTCTCAGCTTCTAAGTCTTTCTTCCGTGCCAAAAATTGATCGTCTAGTATATATTCTTTATGGCTCGGATAGTACGGAATCAAGTCGGGAGGGACATAAGAGTCGTAGCTCGGATAGGAAGAATTAAATTCGGATGGAGCATACGAGTCATATCCCATGTAATAAGAAGGTGAGGCGGAGGGAGCGTATGAAGATTCGAAACTCGGATCATAAAAATTTTCATCAAGGATCGGGCGATAGGAACTATGTGGTGGGGTGTGAGGTTCAAAACTCAGATTGTAGTGGTTGGGTGACGCATGTGGATCATTAAGGCTCACGTTGTAAGGATTTGGAGGTGGAACCCATTCATATGAGCAAAACGACTCCATGAACCAACCGTGCACATCCTCCCACGTTCCCGAGGAATCAGGCTCTGAATGTATAAATAATATTCTTGCACGTCCCTTCAATGTGTAGAGGAAGAGTCGCACCTTCACTTCATCCCTCGTAAGGCCTAAAAGTGGGAAGGTTCTTGTTACGGCGTCGTACTCCTGGATGAAGTCGAACGGATCCTCACTCGGGAGACCATGAAATACCGGGAGTTGCTCATTGTAGAACTCATCCGGATCATAGTCTCTCATCGCTTGACTCCATCGAGTGGCTGGATTCCCTTTGGTGGAAGGAAATAGTTGTCTCGGTCTTGTCACTTTCTCGATGCTATTGATGGAATGGGTCGATTCTCCTCTAAGACTTTGTCGACCTTGCATCATCAATAAACAAATCACCGCATCGAGAGGCAAACCAAAAACATTATACAATTATCGACATGAAAGCATTAACACGAATAAACATCATTATCACCTTTGCCATTCCCCGGCAATGGCGCCAAATCTTGAGCCGAACTTTTGTGTTCCTTTCAAGATTAAATTCCGGATAACTAACACGCGTCTACGTTTTGAAAGGGTTTATAGTTCGCCCGCAAGAGAACGGGGACACTTGTAGACTGGTAAGTTAACTCGGGTCGATCTCTCGAGGAATGGGAATCAGATTTAACGATGTTTATTACACTAATATCACAGTTCTATCTAAACACACGATCAAATGGGGATTTGTAAATGTTTCAATTTCAATAACTTAAAATAAAAACGAGTTCTTCTTGTCTCGAGGGTGTCAACCTCTCGACAAGTGATGAGAATAGTAAAAGGTGTAAACCAAATAAGAGATTTTCCTAATTACACCAACGATTATAAACATGCTTTTGACTTATAATGCTCAGCTATAATACCCTAATGTTCTAACAATTCCAGCAACCCATTAACACTAACGTTTAGCAATATTTCGAAACACGAAAAAAAATTATCAATTGATTATCCAAACAATTGTTCATTCCATAATCCCAAACACAATAGTATCAATTCCAAACATTCAACACCTTAACTAAAGATCAACGAAGTATTATCTAACATGTTCCCAAACTATTCATAACACAATCCAAATTAAACTACTACGAAAATATCAAAACTATGAGTTCAGAAATTACGATTCGTTGAAATACTTTCAACGAGTGAAGAGGATGGACGAAAGCACTCCGAAAGATGCGTAGAATCCCAAGGGTTGTCACGACCCCAGAACCTTTGCCACGAGCGGAAGTTGCTGCGAACCGAACCTTGATACGCAATCGAAAGGTTTTATGCTAGAGGTATGAGAGATGTGTCAAATCTCTCAACCTTTGGGTGTTTTTGTGGTTCTATAACCTAGTTCCAACCTCCAAAGGGCCTCCAAGGCGGAATGAATCGAACCCTAGCCCCCTCATCCGTTTTAAACAAGTTTCAGCCGTTTCGTAACTGAAACTCCCCAGAAATCTGCGTTCGTAACGCTCTTGTCCGATCGGACAGAGGTCTTGTCCGGTCAGACGGAAGTGTCTGCCCTCTAGTCCGGTCGGACGGAAGTGTCTGCCAGAATTCCTGACACTGGGTTTTGACACTGGGTAACCCAGTGTGGATGACATACCCAGTGTCAGCTGCAATGTACCAAATCAGGGCCCAATTTCTTTGAAACTCCACTCGTGGGCCCACACTCGYCCACCTTAACACCGAAAGACTTCAAAATACCTAAAATAAACATAAAATGTGGTAAAATAAGTCGGAGATACATAAATATGAAAATATGCTAAATCAATCCAACTTATACCCAAAATTAACAACAAATCTAACTAAAACACTAGCCAAATATACAAAAATCGTGACAAATACGTGCGAGTCAGTTAACCCGGAGAAAGTGCAGGCTGTTTTGGAAATGCCACATCCTCGAATGGTGCGCAACGTAAGGGTGCTCATGGGTCGGATTGCAGGCCTTAATCATTTTATTTCCAGGTTGGCAGACCAGGCCTGGCATCGACCGACGCGTGCGTGGATCGACGTAACTGCAAGGATGCGGCGGCTTGTGCGTCGAATGGCGGAGCAAAGGTTGACGCAACAGAGTGTTTGCGTCGACCTAGCGTTGACCGACGTGGGCATCTCCTGGCGTCGACGTTGCGCTGGCTATGGGCATCTGCAGTGCTTCGGCACGTCGTGCATCTCATCTTCTTCGTTTTGAGCTGAATGCAAAAATAAAGCAAAATTAGATCATTACTTATAAAATATAATAGAAAAATATTAAAACACAAAATGAAATGAAAAACATCAAAAGGAAGAAAAACGACAAAAAGATAAACCTAAACACCCTAAAAGCACACAACACACGATGCAAAAACACACGAAAATCACATACAAATATGTACAAATCAACTCCCCCACACTTAGCTTTTTGCTTGTCCTCAAGCAAAATCAAATCTAGATGTAGACAAGAAAAAGCTAATTACCCGATGACCTAACCGCTAATGCATTCAAATGACTCAAGAAGTTAATGCATTAAATCGACTGAAAACTCAGCTAAATGCCAACTGATAACATTCTTCAATATCGCACGTGGAGTTTTAACGTCTCCAAAATAAAAGGAAAAATTACATCAAAGTCCTATAGAGGTTAACTGAAAACGGGGCTAGTAGAGAGTATTCGACTCTTTGGAACGAAACAAGAATAGAACAGAAGACAAGACACTTCATAGATTATTTACACTTCATTCCCCACAATTACACTATTGTTCGAACGGAAATCTAAATATCCTAACCAAAGCATCTAACCACGTCACTTCGTCAAGGTTCCAGTCAATATCAATACACACAACTCAAATCAACCACAAGCAAGCATACAAAGATTTTACTAACCAAACCAAGGACAACCTCCCCCCCCCCCCCCACACACACACACTTAAACCGTACAATGTCCACATTGTATAAAATGAAAAATTAAGCTAAGTATGGTAAAAGATAAGAGAAGGAGAAATACTTCCCTGAAATCGCGCTTGTGGTGATGAGTTGAGCGTCAAAAATCATCCAACGGGCCTCAACATTGAAGGGGACCTGAAACAACAAGAACAAAACACACAAAAACATATAAAGTTAACAGGCTTGGGTTGCCTCCCAAGAAGCGTTTGATTAACGTCTTTAGCTTGACGGTGTCCATTCGATGTCATCCCGGGTCTAAAAACAAATGACGATTGTGCCACGCCTTGGTATTCTGTAAAAGCAAGAATTGGCAATGATAATCACCAAGGCGGGCATAAAAATCACGTCCCGAGATGCAAAACATTCCACATGGCTTTGGAGGTCGGAACTGCGTGTAATCAATCACCTCGAATATGTCAAACGGAAATTGTAGCATGGGGTGATCGGGCACCTTCTCGAATATTTCGTCTACCACCTCAAAATCAGATTTCAATAAAGCTTCGGGTGGTTCAAAATGTGACTCAATAGTCTCACTACCCTCCAAAATCGGCACCATAACTCCACCTTCTTCACCAAGATCAAGGAGGCTTGAATCTCCAACATCCTCCGGGCACTCCAACGGCAAAACCCCTTCTTATTCTTCCTCCTTAAATACATCACATTCAACCAGATCTCCAATAACCTCCTCTTTACACATTCCTTCTAAACAAACGTTTAAGCTTGATTCCATACACTAATGAGACAATGGATAATAATCATATCTCGGATTATAAGCATGTAGTTCATGAGGAGCATATGGATCATTATATATATCCAATCGTGATATGCAGCTGGGATGTGATGACCAAAACTAAGATTGGAACAATTGGCATAAGGGTCATTGTGGGCCGAATTGAAGGAAGTTAAAAGCGGGACCCATTGGTGATTCGGAGGTTCGATGGGTGAAATTAGAACGTATCCATGAACCGATGGGATAATTTTATTTTTGGTACATTATGTTGGCCACTTTCCAGAAAAGGTACGTGATGTTGGCCAGCATCAAACTACATACATTAAGTTGGAAAATTTATCAGATTTGGTACAAAAAAAGCCCAATCGGGCTTTGATGCTTACATGGCATGATTTAATCATTTCTTATCATTTTTAATTTAAAAGTTAATTTATAAATTAATTTGAAAACTGATTTCTTATCATTTTCAATTTAAAAATTAATTTCTTATCATTTTAAAATTAATTTAAAAATTAATTTAATTTAAAAATAATTATAAAAATTAATTTCTTATCATTTTTAATTTAGAAATTAATTAAAAATTAATTTATTATCATTTTAAAATTAATTTATTTTAAAAATTAATTTCTTATCATTTCTAATTTAAAAATTAATTTCTTATCATTTTTAATTTAAATATTAATTTGAAAATTAATTTCTTATCATTTTAAAATTAATTCAAAAGTTAATTTAATTTAAGAATTAATTTAAAAATTAATTTCTTATATTAAAAGTTAATTTCTTATCATTTTAAAATTAATTAAAAAGTTAATTTAATTTAAGAATTAATTTAGAATTAATTTCTTATTTAAAGTTAATTTCTTATCATTTTAAAATTAATTCAAAAGTTAATTTAATTTAAAAATTAATTTCTTATCATTTTTAATTTAAAAATTAAATTTTAAATTAATTTTAAAATGATAAGAAATTAATTTTTTATTAATTTTTAAATTAATTTAAAATGATAAGAAAAATGATAAGAATTTATTTTTAAATTGAAAATGATAAGAAATCAGTTTTTAAAGTAATCTTTAAATTAAAAATGATAATAAATGATTAAATCATGCCATGTAAGCATCAAAGCCCGATTGGGCTTTTTTTTTTTTTACCAAATTTGATAAATTTGCCAACTTAATGTATGTAGTTTGATGTTGGCCAACATCACGTACCTTTTCTGGAAAGTGGCAAACATAATGTACCAAAAATGAAATTTTCCCATGAACCGATCATAAATTTCCTCCCACAATCTCAAGGAGTCGGGCTCTAAATCCAGCAACCATGTTCTCGCCCGATCCTTTAGCGTGAAAATAAAGAGTCGCATCTTCACTTGATATATCGGCAGGCCGAGAAGAGGGAACATCGGGGTAATGGTATTATACTCTCGGATGAAATTTAGCGGGTCTTCGCTCGGTAGTCCTCGAAAAACCGGGAGTTGCTCGAGGTAGAACTCATCAAGATCGTACTCCCGCATTGCAGGGCTCAATGGTATTGCCGGTCGAAACCCATGCCAATTAGACGTTGGGCAAAACATCTCTTCATCGAAAGGTGGAGTATATAAGTCATCATATGGCAAACTAGCTCGATAGTGTGCCATCTTCAATCGAATTAATCTCGAATTTTCAAAAATGTGGCTGCAAGCACAACACTGAAGAAACGAGATTAAACGTATCAAATAGAACAAAAACAAACAAAAATAAAAATCACAAACGAACACTAACACAAACAAAGAAAATAAGAACACAAACAAAAATCACTAAAAGCAAACACCAAAAATCGATAACCTTTAGCCTTCCCCGGCAACGACGTTAAATTTTGAATCGAACTTTTTACACCTACTTTTTATTTAAAAATAAAAAGCTCGTTCGCAAGAGAACGGATTTGCTATAGGCGGTAAGTTGGACTCGAGTCGAATCACAAGGAAGACTAATCGGAAGTCATTCCGGTGTTTGATTTTACGAACATAGAGGCAAAATTAAAACTAAACTAAACAAGCGATCAAATAAGTTTTGGGGGTTTCTAATATCTACGAACAATGAAATAAAAAGCTTTGAAACGATTAAGAAAGCGAATGTTCTAATGCATCAGAATCATCTCCACGATCGGGGTTGTCAATCCCGATGGTTCTAAATGACCCTAGGCATTAGAACGATAAAATTAGACTACAAGCATCATCATTATCAAATCATAATCTCAATGTAAAGCATGAACGTAAACATAAATTAAGAACAAGAAAAACGGTAATAGGATTACACTAAATTATGTTATCAAATTTCAACATTAACATTCAAAGGAAAACCAAAGCTACACTATAAAAACTATTAAACAAAGTGCAGAAAAACCTATGATCTAGAAAAGCATCAGCAATCCAACGATCTTCAACGATGAGAAACGATCTTGAACGTCGGACGGCATATAGAAACGACGAAACATCAAACTATTAAATCTAATATTGCTTGAATAGAAAGGGGCATGAACCGAGGGTTCTCTGCATTGTTCTGAACCTTTCCCCCTCATTCTAACACTCTAAAATGAAGAAACCCACAAGTTTATATAGTTTTGATGAAAATAACTGATCAAACCGCCTTAGCGTCGATCGAAGAAGGCTAGTGCGTCGATCGACGTGGGCCAAAGTTTTCGCATCGACCGATGCGTGCGTGGATCGACGCAACTGCAAGGATGCGTCGGCTTGTGCGTCGAATGGCAGAGCAAAGGTCGACGCAATAGAGAGTTTGTGTCGACTGACGCGGGCATCTCCCGGCGTCGACGCTACGCTGGCTGCGGGCATCTGCAGTGCTTCGGCACGTCGTGCGTTTCGTCTTCTTCATTTTGAGCTGAAATTCAAAAATAAAGCAAGATTAGGTTATTACTTATAAAATAGAATAGAGAAACATTAAAACACGAAACGAAACGAAAAACATCAAAAGGAAGAAAAACGAAAAAAAATATAAACCTAAACACCCTAAAAGCACACAACACACGATGCAAAAACACACGAAAATCACATACAAATATGTACAAATCAAAGGGTGTCCCCTTTTTTAGGGCACTCAGGAAAGGTTCCAAGTTCGAATGGACCAAGGAAGCAGTGGACGCATTTGATAAGTTGAAAGAATATTTAGCGGAGATATCACTGTTAACTAAGCCGATGCCGGGGGAAGACCTGATCTTGTATATAAAGGTCGGAGAGGTCGCGGTAAGTTCGGTGCTCATAAAATGACCTTAGCGTTAGCCACATTCATCGCCAAATTCCACGCCAAACGCGCTGGCGCCCGCCTACCCAAGCCAAAAGCCACGCCAAGCTCACCTGCACCTGCCTTTCGCCAAACTCCACACCCAAATGCCACGCCAAATACACCGGCGTTAGCCAAAATCCACGCCTGGTCCTATGCCAGAGTGCTTGGCGTACGCCAGATTATGTGCCACCCCACGCTTCACCTGACCCGCCTAGCACCCACCTGCCGAGCCAATCGCGCACAGGTTTGGCCACGACCGAGCCAGGTCGAGCCAAGGCTGAGCCAAATCATGCCAAACACTTAATTAAGGCTGGGAGAGCCATTCAGGGTCAAATTTGGGTCATATCCGGGAATTGGAAGCCCCTAAAGCTAATTTGGCCTATTAAAACCCAATGGTACTTAGTATAAATAGGGTAACTCTCTTTTGGTAAATTATCACTCAAGTTTCCCAACTCTTGCATGAGTTTTGGAATATTTTCTCTCTCTTGTTCTTAGATTTAATCTCCATGCTTTGCCTAGGGTTTGTAAGATCAAGAAGAATTCAAGTACTGCCTTAGATTTTATCTGCTTTTAATTTCATTCAAGTTGTTTGATTCTCTCTTCAATTTAAGTAAGATTTTTTTTTTATGCTTTGTTCTTCAATTTCATGCATGTTCTTCAATTTTATGCCTTTTGCCTTAGGTATTAGAATTAGAGCTTGATCTTGTGAATTGGCTATGGAATCTAGATGAGTGACACATCTAGATCATAGATCAGGTCCTTGATCATTTTTATTTTTAGTATTTCATATGCTTTATTTAGGATTTTATTTTCATACATTGCTTCATGCTAAATATCTTAGATATACGCTTTGTTTCTTGTTATTTTACGTAAAGTTTTAAACTTTGACGTCAATTATCATTGCTCTTTCTATTCATGCCTTCAAATTTTATCAATTTGTATTATTCAAGTTTTTATGCTCATGTAAGCATGGTTGTACCATGAGCTTTCAGGCTTGTACTTAGTGAAACATTGATGTTTTTGCTTGTTTTCATTTTTGCTTTGCATTTTCATTGAAGGCATACGATCGAGGCATCCGACCAACTTGCTATTTCAATTTCTAGTGTAGTTTAGATAGGTTAATTACGTTATTTTTATTTTCCTTTTATTTCTTCAAGCTACAAACACTTTGAATCCTTCAATTGAATCGAAATCCAATAACACCAAGCCAATAGAATCTTTATTTCCAAAAACCACTAAAAACTCTTTCAGTTGTCAACAAAGGAAGCTAAGACAACGGCTCGGTTTTGTGTTATAAATGAAGAGTTGTACAAGAGGTCGCGTTTTGGACCTTTTTTGAGATGCTTGGACAAAGAGCAGGGATTGGAGGAGTTGAAAGAGATACATGGGGGGTACTGTGGGGATCATGCAATAAGTAGGGCATTGGTCGGGATAACATTGCGGGCTGGTTTCTTTTGGCCAAGAATGAAAGGTATGGCGGGCGACCTGGTTAGAACATGTAAGAAGTGTCAGATGCATGCTCGGTTATCCATATACCGGCTGAAGACATGATGATTATGAGCTCGCCGTGTCCCTTTGCGCAATGGGGAATCGATATTGTGGGGCCTTTTCCAAAAACACCAGGCAGTAAACAAAATCTGGTGGTGGCAGTTGATTATTTTACAAAATAGGTGGAGGACGAAGCGGTCACGGGCATAAGCGAGTAGGACATAATGGATTTCATCTTTAATAATATTTTTTGCAGGTTTGGTGTCCCACGAGTGTTGGTTTTGGATAATGGAACCCAGTTCAATGGGCAGAGAATCCAAGATTGGTGTAGAGAGATGCGGATGAAGCAACGTTTTGCTTCTGTGGCGCATCCCCGGGCTAATGGGCAGGTTGAGGTTACTAATCGCATTATTGTGCAGGGTATTAAGTTGCGGCTGGAAAAAGCAAGTGGGATTTGGGAAGAAGAGCTCGCGTCGGTCTTATGGGCTTACCGAGCAACTCCCTAAACTTCTACAGGGGAGTCGCCGTTCAGCTTGGTTTATAGGATGGAAGCTGTCATTCCAGCTAAAATAGTGGAGAGTTCACAATGTTTATCAATTTTCAATGTGGAAGAAAATGAAAGGCTGGCAAGAGGGGCAATTGAAACGATCGATGAGATATGATAAAAGGCTACGGCCTGGGTGGAACATTACAAGCAAAGGATTCAGGCTGCTTTCAATAAACGTGTAAAATATCGGCATTTCCAGGTCGACGACCTAGTATGGAGGTAAGCAGATGCACTGAGTAATACTAGGATGCTTGATCCGAATTGGATCGGGCTGTTTAAGGTGATCAAATTGTTGCGTGGGGGGGCATATATACTTGAGAATGCCCATGGAAAAACTCTACCTAGAAGCTGGAATGTTTGTCATCTGAAGAAATATTACGCCTAACTGGAGTGTCTATGAAGTGGATATGTGTTATAAACTGATGCTTGTATAGGTCGGCTGCTGGCTTAAATACCCTTCGGGGCGGATGGCTTTATGTTTTACCCTTCGAGGCGGATGGTTTTATGTTTTACCCTTCGGGGCGAATAGTTTTATTACCCTCCGGGGCGGATAACTTTATTACCCTTAGGGACGGATATGTGTTATTGTACCCTTCGGGGCGGATGCCTTTTTGCAATCAATAATAAATAATGGAAGTTCGGGGAACATCTTATGGGTTTTTATGGTTTTTATGAATGGTTGGGTAATGTGATTTTTAAGTATGTTTGATTTACATACTTGAGGTCGCTTCCTAGAGGGATATGTTGGGCTTACATATACCTCTCGGATTGTTGTGCTTTTGTATGCCTGTGTTAATTTATGTGAACGAACATATTTGATTTATATGTTCCTTCGTATGAGTTCGGCTCAGCTCCTTTTGATTGTTTTAGTTTGTGATTTGATGGTTTTTGATATAAACATGTTTGAATAACATGTTCTGAGCGGCTTATATTGAGTTTGTGGTTCCACTCATGGAGGTTTGGATTGCAGCTCATGATTTATTTACTTAAATTTATGGGATTTGATTTACAACTTTAAAATGCAGATTGTTGGATGAGTTGTTGTAACAGGTTAATATATAATAAGCATATTGAGCAGAATTTTTCATAAGCTATGCGAACAAATTACGAGTTTTGAATTACAAAAGGCTATCAGGTAGTACTTGGCCCAGATGCAGGTACAAGATCTTCTAGAGGTGCGTCTAGCTCGGAAACCAATTTTACGGATAACACAGCTCGGCCTTGACATGACAGCCACCACTTAGCATCTTTTGGTTGCTTCATGTCGCCCTTCCAGAAACTGAATGGGGGAAGCATGTCGATGATAGCTGACACGTCGGGATTATATGCGACATTCATGGTCGTGAGCTGGTCTTTGATTATCTCCGCTGCCTTGTGGACCCATTCCTTGCTGCCTACGGCCATCTTGCCAAAGTACAGAGATGATTTTTTGTAAGCGCTCAATAACTCCTCCCGATAGGCGTCCACGAACTTCTGGCCTACCTCACTCGTTAGGAAGGTCCGCCGACCTTCAGCAACGCCCTATTGGTGTGCAGCATGGCTGACCTCACGCACCTGATCCTCCAGCTTCTAGATGTGTTCCTTGGATTCGTTGGCCGCTCTGGTCGCCTCATCTTTCACACTCTCTACCTGGCTCTTCAGGAGGTTTATCTCCTCTTCGCGAGCTGCCAGTTCTTGACGAGCTTTGTCCAAGTCACCCTGTGTCAGTGACAATTGCTGGGTTTGTTGTTCCGCCTAGAGGGTTAGCTCGTCGCATGTTTTTTGGAGGTTGCTCTCGGTGGATCGAGCTAGTAGCTGAGTGGATAGAGTGGAGTATAGACTGTCCAGCTGCATAACATATAGAAAAAAGAAAAAAATGGATTAGCAAGGGGATGTTAGGATCTTGTTATAATGACATCCAAGTTTTTGAAGGATGGGTTACCTGAGTCAGGGTGCGTTCTTGCAGGAGTGATTTTATCTTGGCCGCATCCTCACAGTTGTCCAGTTCCTTCTCCAATCTTGGAGAGCTGGATGTGGTGCCATCATATGTTTTGCAGAGGCGTCGACGCTTCGGTGCCTGTTTGGGAGAGGTACATGCGGTCCTCTTCCCCTTGAACGGGATGGATGCGAGCGGTAAGCGTTCTTCGGCATCAGCGACCTCTTCATGGTCATCCCTCGCCTTCAGGGCTATCTCCATCTCTTCATCTACATTGATGAGGGGAGGTCGCGGCGCCGACGTGGTTGTGGGGCTAGGGTTGGTGATCACAGTTGCTCCTTCCGAGATGGATGATATACAGATGCTGATGAAGGTATCTGCAATAACGGAGCACTTGGTTAAAGTTTATTTATGATTACTATGAACGGTGAGAAGTATTATAACTCAGAAGACCTACCAAACTCTGATCGGGTCAATGCTAAATCTGGATCGATGGGACGAGATTCGATTCCCGCAAAGGAGAAAATTTTGGACCAGCTGGTGAGTCGCACCACGTCAAATGGGCGCTTACTCCATTCTGCGAGCTGGTTAGAGTATTTTTTGTGCAAGATGGGAAAGTGTTTGGGACTGGGAGGATCGGATTATTTTGGCGTGTGGAATTGGAGCTCACTATCAAAAGGTCAAGTCTCAGTGTTGTGAATGAAAAAGAAGTTTATTCGCCATTCGGGCACTTTGGACAAGGGATTTACTAAGAAGCAAGATTTTCCAGACCGAGCAAAAAGGTAAAATAAATTTTTTTGGTATTTTATTTGAAACAGAAATGAAAAAATCCTGGGTCAGGTCGAATATTATAGTATTCACATAAAACAATATATCCCGCCATAAATTTTATGGAGTTGGGGGACTTTGAACATATTGGCTACGTTGATGTAAAACCAATGAGGTGGGAATCCAAGTCCCGGCATAAGTAGCTCGTCAAAAAATGTAATATGATTTAGGGGAGGTTTCATGGGATCTAATTGGAGAGTGTTGGGCAGAACCATTTTGGCAGTCTTAGGGAGGTTGAGTGCTTTTTTGAAAAGTTTGAGTTTTTTTGTATCAGGTAGTATCCAATAATTGTGTTTAATTACCCTGGTCACTTGGGGTAAGGGAAGTAGGTCGGCGACATCTGAGGAGGGTACTACAATCACTGGATTTTCTAGGAAATGTTCGCAGTGTGATGTGGACGGAATGTTGGGTTTAGATAAGGGAATGCCCTCTGGTATATTCTCAGTGGATAAGGGAGCTGGAGAAGGGTCCTCGGGTATGTTTTCTAATAAGGCTTGGGCCTCAGTGTAAGCCCTAGTCTGTGCCTCGAGTTCGGGCCAACTAACGTCACCCTCTGGGTCGTAGTATAAGCCCGGCTCTGGTGAAGGATTTTGTCTTCGTCTTCTTTTTAAAATGTAAGGGTTTTCAATAGGATCAGATTCAGGGGAAAGGTCTGGATTCTGTGAATCTGGGTTAGGAGATGCTGAATTCGCCATTAATCAAAAAGAAAAGGAAGAGAGAAACAGGAGATACAACAATGCTTAGAAGATGCAATAAATATATATAGTTTTAAATTGAAATTAATGGTTGAAAGGGAAAGATTCTGAGGACTTACTCATTTTCGTTGTCGTTGAGGTCGGAGGTGGACGATGGGGTTGCTGTTAATTTCTGAAAATTGGAGAAGAGCACAAGCTTTTTTACAGAGTAGAAATGATGATTTTTACTTGTGTTTTTGGTAAAAGTGACGAGTGGGTGGATATTGAAGGGTTTTGTGTGTTTTGGGCGGCATGAGAAGCTGAAGCGACAAAAAGGAGAGGGAAGTTGGTAGGGTTCCTTAGGAATATTTTGGGCCTTTCATTTCTGGCCCAGTGCATTTAATATATTACGAGAATATGGGGAGATGACACGTGTCCGACATACTGCCAGGGTGCATTTAATGAATCTTTAAAGAGATGTGAAAGAAAGAGGAAAGGCGTGTTTTGACTTTTTGAACACTCATGATTATATTTCCTTGAATTATTGTACCTGAGTACGACTGCAGGTCGCGGATGGGTGATTTTATGATTTCAGGTCGATGGGTATACTAGGTCGACAAATATGTAAGATGTGGACTTATAAGCGGCCTCTTCTTCTGGGAGGAGCATTCTTCCTAGGGGCTGAGCGAGCTAATCTTTCAGAGGTCACGATCTTATGTGGTGAGCTTTGATGATCACTGCTATAGCTCGGTGTGACGAACTGGGTTATTCTGAATTATGGTATGATGTTTTGATATGTTAACGGGGTAGTTTATCTATGATTTATGCTTAAGTTTTTATTGAGGTTGTTGCATTCTTTAACCTTTTTACATATTCTACCTGATTTCGTACCTCAATCAGGCAGAATATGGGGGACTAACTGATACGACAGTAAATATTCATGAAATCTATATGCTGGTATTTATGGAAAGTGACCTCATTTCTTGGAAGGAGCATCCCTTCTGAGAGGTGGGCGATCTGGTTTGTAGAGTAGCGACCTGAAGTATGAGGGTGAGCTCTCATATAGGGTAGAGACCTCTTATGGTTTGTTAGCTCGGCGTTATCTGGTAGTTCAGTATTGGGCTTTGTAAATATTAGGCCCGAATGGGCTAATATGGATGGTATTGTGGAGTCCCGGCGAATTATATTAAAGAATCACAGGCCCAGGCCTATTCTGGTAATTTAAGCGAGAGATCTATTGTTTATGGGAACTTAGCATATAGGAGAACTCCTAATTCTAAGTCGGTTATGGTATTTATGTAATTGTAGTGGGAGAAGGTAACCCTAGATTGGGGAACACTTCTCTTATCTATATAAAAGGGGTGCACGCCTCTCTTTATTTTAGTTTTGTTTTATCACGATTTGGGCACTCGAAATATCTCTCGCACTATCTAACTTAAGCATCGGAGGACCTTCGATGGGGCCGTCCATCGCCTTGGCTGAGGGTGTTATTTTGCAGGATCGGTCAGGTCACCAGGAGGCTTTTTGGAGATCAACCAGGTCGTTGAGAAGCTATTCCATCACTATTTAAGTCGCTGATCTCGGATTTGAGGTTAGTTAACCCTATTCTTGGTAACCAATCTTTTTGATTTTATCAACTATAAAAATATGCATCCGAGGATGAATTATCTACACGTTTTCTAACTTGTGTGTATGACTTTTTACGATATTATTCTCTTACTAAAAGGGTGTCTGTTGCCAACCAAGTACAAGGCTTGCACAATCATAAGCCTTCGTGCAAATTGTTAGGCTTGCGTGATCATGCAAATATAATTGATCTATGTTGTACGATAATGTAAGATTTTCAAAATTCCCTTTATTCCCTTTCTTCTTTTTCATGTCTATAATGGTTTGTTTGGGCTTCCAATACTCGAATTAGATTCTAAATTTTAATCTCGTTTATTCTTAAACTCAAATTTGTAATATTTAACTAACAACTTCTTACACATAACTCTATTTTAAAGTTTCTTTTTTCCTTTATTCTTCATCACGCTTGTAGGAATCCCTTTCTTTCTTTTTTCTAACCATTAGGGTGGAGCAGAGGGGAGGGAAATAATAAGAACTAAGGATGTACATACAGTTCCGACCAGACTGATTTATTAGGTTCGATTAGGACCGGTGAACCGTAAATTTTTGAATTCTTGAACCATAGTTGTCCAATTTGTGTTAGATCTTGTTAGAAAATATAATCTTTAAACTTAAAAAATAAAATTAAAAACTTTTTGACCCGTTCATTAATAGCCGATTGCAATTTATTACCTTTGATTTTAATAGCCATCAACACCAATGGCTAGAGGTCATGAAGACCCACCAACGACTCTTGTCCATTATTATTCTTAATCATTTTGTTTTCTATAAATACCATCACATTTTGGTCAGAATATATCGAAGTCTTCTACTCTTTAATATAGTTTATATAAATAATTACTCATCCACTAAAAGGCTAAAACTATTGACAGTCCCATTTCTTTTCAAAATGAAAAAAATATCTACATATCTTATAGATATAGAAGCAAAAAGATGCAATTAGCTTCCGATCATAGCTTATTTCGAATAAAAAAATACATTAACCTACATCTTTATAATTTTACCTCTTATTGAGCATGGACTATTTAAGTAGGACTATTTAAGTAGTACGGGGTTCTATTCGCTGCATAAGAATGAGTACTGATAGGTTGTCGAATCTTGGGATAGATCGATTTTATTGCCGTGTATTTTTCTCTCTAAAGAGAGCATTATGGCGTGTTTCGACCCGTAATAAGTAAAAGGATTATATAAGCTAAAAATATTGGTGATGATTTTCATATATTTTTACTTGAGAATTATCTTAAAACTTGCTTGTATTAGTTTGTGATTGTGTGTTGATGAAATATTTGTTTTTGGTAGATTATCAAGATAAATTCATAGACCCAATACAAGCGTTCGGATGCTCTAGAAAGGTTGTTTAAATGTTTAAATGATATTATGAAATATGATATTAAATTACTAGTTTTCCTGATTTTAATTGAGTTACTAATTCTGATGAAACTAAGTCAACCAGTGGATATGTATTTTGCATTAGCAAGTGGAACTATATTAGACTGTAATTTTTTCGGTCGACCATGGAAGGAGAGCTAATTGCTATAGATGTTGCTTGTATAGAGGTTGAATGACTTAAATTTATTGTGAATGATATTTTATTTTGCCTAAGCTTATTCCTTATATTTTCTTAATTTACGATAGTCAACTTACAATTGTTAGAGCTAAAACCAAAAGTTAAAATGAAAAAAGAGGAACTTGACTATGCTATCTTACAATTGTTAGAGCTAAACCAAAAGTTAAAATGAAAATGAAAAAGAGGAACTTGACTATGTGGCATAAATTCATAAGGTATTTAATTTTTGTGGTGTTATTTCATTGAATTTATTAGGTTTGAAAATAATATCGTGTATCCGCTCAAGAAGACACTGACGCGTCAATAAATTTTATTAACATTGAGGAGAATGAGACCAATGCCTATTAATTAAGTTACATCGAAAACCCGTTTTCGGAGGTATGACGATCCCATTAACGAGGTTCAATGGGTAACAACGAAATTTTTAAAAGGATAAATTTGAAAAGCATTGTGAAGAATTTCCGCGTCTCATTCATATGGTGTAGTGCTCTTCTTGTGATATTTGAGATTGAGTAAAACTCTTAATGAATCCAAAGGCATATATTTTTTTTTATTTTTTTTGCTGGATGATTGGTCACAAGTCAACCTTGGAGGACACCTGAGTGAAGTGGTGGTGGGGTCACTATTGTGGGGGTGTAGAGTACACCCTAATGACGTTCATGATACAAAATTTATGTGCATGATAAGGATACCACTGATCCACAATGAATACTCATTTTGTGGTGTGTAGTGTATTGTCGTATAATCATTGGGACATAGTTCAAGACATTTATGTCACTATTATTCTATATGTGGTAGTTTAAAAACACGAAGTGGAAATTCAAAATAGGAAAGATACAGGGGCGGAGCCACCCCAATGGCTGGGTTGGGCTCCAGCCCATGGTTAATTTTTTTTTCTTTTATTATTTTCAATTGAGAGTTTAAAAAAATAAAAAATAGCTCAATTTAATTAAATTAGCCCATGTTAATTTTATTATATTCTATCTCTATTTGTATTATTTTGGCCAAAACTCATAAATTATATCATTGATGGTTGGTAATTTAGAAAAAATTTGTAATGAGAGTTTATCAATACTAATTCAATAATTAATGAATTTTATTTTATGAAAAATTGTATGACAGTATTTATTTCTTATTCATATCACTATTGAGTATTTAAAATTAAAAATAAGTATTTTCTAGAGGTTCATTTTTTTTGGCTTAAAAAATAATCTTTTTTCGAACATTTTTGAGTTAAATTGTCTGTTTTCTTGTTAATTTTATTCTCGCATCGAGAAAATACTAGCGTTTTTTTTTTTTTCAAATGACTAATTAACACTTTTATGACTAAAATTGTTTTTCGAAAAATTAAATGACTAATATCACCCATGTGCATTCCGACTAGTCCAGGATGAAAAAAAAATCCTGGCTCAATTACACGGTATCACATGCTTGATTTTACTCTCAAAATTTTATTTCTTGTATTTTAAATCATGTGGAGTATTGTTAGAAATATAATGATTTAAAACTTAGAAATTAGAATTAATAACCTTTTGACCCTTCATCGATGATCAATTGTAATTTATTGCCTTTGATTTTAATAGCCATCAACACCAACGGTTAAGAGGTTATGATGACCCACCAACGACTCTTTTGCTTTATTATTCTTAATCATTTCGTATCCTATAAATACCAATCAAATTTTGGTCTGAATATATCAAAGCCTTCTGCTCACTATTACAGTTTATGTACACAATTATTCATCCAGTAGAATGCTCAAGTCCCATTTCTTTTTTTAAAAAAAATAAAAAACACATACATATCTTATAGCTATTAAAAGCAAAAGTCTGCAACTTGGTTTTGATCATATCTTATTTCAAATGAAAAATACATTGACCTACATCTTTATAATTTCATTTCGGGGTTTTCTTAGCTGCATGCGAACGAGTACCAATGGGTTGTCAAATATTGGGAGAGAACGTGATATCAATATTATTACTATTGCAGTGGGAGTATTTTTCTCTTGTTCGGGGTTCCCTTCACTGCATGCGAACAGAGTACCAATGGATTGTCAAATCTTGGGAGAGGATGTGATATCAATATTATTACTATTGCAACGGGTTATTTTTCTCTCTAAAGAGAGCACTAGGGCGTAATTCGACCCAGGCTTTTCTGAACTCAACTTTTTATATTATTTTTAGTTACTTCTTGTTATTAATTTATTTGTGTATCCTAAATTAGTATAAATATTATTTTATTTATTTGTTTCGCGATCAAAACTTTCCAACAGATCGGCAATGGACCATAGTGTAATTCTTAAAACAAAAATAGAATTGATTCATCAAACAATGAAACCTCAATGTCTAACGACCCAGTTAGGGCTGTAATGAGCCGCTCGCAAGTAGCTCGGTCAAAGCCTGACCGAGCTCGGTGTTGACCGAACTCAAGTTGACTCGAGCTCAACTCGATTTTAAATCAGGCCTCATTTCTATGAGCCCGTGGCTCGGCGAGCCAACTCGAGCCAGTAATATATATTCATATATATATAACATATTTTATATAATTATTTATATGATGTGTTATATATTATTTTATATATTATATTTTTTATCTAAAATAAAAAAATGAAAACAAAAAACTGTCTCGAGCTTGACTCGATATATGAGCTCAAAATCAAGCTTACGAGTCAAGTTCGAGCTCAATATTAGTAACCAAGCTCAACCTCGAGTTTTTTTTTTCATTCCGCCGAGCTACAGTAGAAATGCCGATCTCGAGAAGACTTAAACCCAATCTCGATTCATTTACATCCCTCTGACCCTTTATGAAATTAAAATAAAGAAAACCGGAAATTAGCAACGGATTTTTCCGTTGTTAAAATTAAAATAGCAAAGGATTAGCTACCGACCAAATCCGTTGCTATAATGCTCGTCGCTACATATTAGCAACGGAAATAATGTCTGTTGCTAAAATTAGAGACGGAATATTTCCGTTGCTAAATAGCAACAGAAATATCTGTCTCTAATTCGTTGCTATTTAGCAACAGATCTAAATCAGTTGCTAAATAAATACGGAAATAATGGCTATTTTGCAACAGAATAAGTCCGTTGCTAAATAAAGAAGAAAATTCTGTCTTTAATTTAGCTATTTAGCAACAGAATAAGTCTGTTGCTAAATAGCGACGAAAATTCTGTCACTAATTTGGCTATTTAGCAACAGAATAAATCCGTTGCTAAAATAGAAACACCATTTTTAGCAACAGAATGGATTATCTGTTGCTAATTTTAATGTGTCGAAAACAGATTTTCTTAATATATTTTTTTCTTATTTTATTCTTCCCTATAATCAAATATTTTTTTTAAAAAAGACATACTAACTGCACCAAATAAACTAGAAAATTCCTAAAATTATTATTCAAGAGTCTCAGACTCAATCCAAAATACAAAATGACAAATGATAATAATGTCAAACAAGTTTTGTATTACACTAACGAATGAATGTTGACAACCCACAGATGCTTTACATATTAGAATCAAGCCTAACCCGGAAAGGGAACAACTCTAGACTATCAAATCAAAGCCTAAATAAAATTTCAAAATATAATTTCGGGTCAACGGTCGAAATCGACGAAGCGTCGACTTGTAAAGATTTGTACGCGTGCTCGAGCTCCTTGCTGATGTCATAATCTTGTAAAATGTCGATGATCCTGAAGTAGAGAACCACTTCGTAGACTTCACCACTACGGGAGGGTCTCAAATTGTTGAACCCACCAAGAGCATAGTGATCAAAATCGCTCGTTCAGGCCACGCGCTCAACCTGTGCCTGCATATTGGCACCGAACCTGATTAGTAGTTTTCTGATATAGCATACTAATTCTTTACCTGGTGAGAGTATGCATAGGCCATGGCTCTCTCTCTTTTCATAATCACCTCGGCTTTCTTCCGTAGCCTCGGCTTTAACAGCTAATTTATTCCAATGTCCTATTTTCCCTCTATATATTCTGTTGGCACGAAAAGAAATTTCAGTTCAGAAAATAAAATTGCGAATGATGTACAAGAACAGGCACATGCATCTTTTTACAAGTAAATCCCAAAACCACATTCATATCAAACAATTGCCATATATAACAAATAAATCGAATAAATAATAATAATAATATTTTGTAGTCGACAATTTTTTTGTAGCGCTCGATATCAGGACCCAAGCCATAAGTAGTCGACACTCTTTGTATTGATCTAATTCATTTTGTCTACGTCACATTACACGCAAGCATTTTGGCTAATTAAAGTCGTCTGAAACAACTTTCAAAAAATAAATAAATAATTGAAAGCTTGGTATTTAATTTCCAAGAAGAAAAATTTGTCAAAAGCTAGAAAAGAAAATACTTAATTAATATATAGAACTTAGTACACAGTCACCCCGAAGCCATATATCTACAAAGGAGAACAGAAAGTTAGGGAAGAGTTACAAATGTTCAAAGGGTGAGCTAGAAACAATTCGAGAAAACAATAACCATTGCCACATATAACAAATAAATCGAATGAATTAAACTCAAGAAACAATTCGAGAAAATAATAAAAGATAGATGTGCTTGTTAATAGATCTTACCAGTTGATGCACCACTGGGAACAGCAGCTCTAGCCAACAATCCATTCGATAATTTGATACCAACCTACAGTTCCATCAAACGACCAAAAATTATCACGATAAACAACGACACCGTTTCTTACATGACAAAATAAAACGTTCTCCATTGATTATTTATTAACCTGAATAATCAAACTACTTTAATTATATGGGCAACGCTTCATAATTGATCATTCAAAGCAAATTAAACTAGTAATTAAAATAAGTACGTGGAGATTGAACAAGAAACGAAAAAACTAAATCGATAAACAATGAATTGAGAAAAAAAGCATGATAAGGAATAGATTTAGAGTTAAAGGCGAAACTTAACCGTAGGATTTCCACGGCTGTCGAAGATCTGTCGGGCCTCGACAGACTCATGTATTTATGCTGTCAAGAAAATAATTCTACAACGATGATATCATAACGTATTGATTTCTTGGTTATCTCAGTGCATGCGACCTGAGCCAACACTTTAATCTATTTATTTATTTTTTGCATTAATTTTTCATAGAAGCAAAATAATATCGAGAAACAGGAGAATGAGGAGCCTCATTCTTCTACAATACGGAAAGTTTCAAGTAAAGTGCATCAAAGGGAAAACAGGTTCATAAGCAGATTTGTGAGCTTTTATTAAGTTGATTCTATGAGTTTATCCGATCTAATGAATTTAAAAAGATGTCTTTTAGGGCTAATTTTGCAGTTTGTATGCCTCAGCCATGCGTAAAACAGGATAATTCTTGGCTCAGATTCACTCCTCAAAAATTAGGTCATCCGATATTCAACATAAAATGCAGAAAAGGGATAAACGGCTTAAAATTGGTATTTGTCTTAATTAATAATAATATACGAAAACAAAAACGTAATACATGCTGCATAGAAAAATATAAATCCCCAAATTAAGCCACAAAATCCAATAATTAAACCTAAAAACCCTGTGCAAAATCGAAAAAAAGAAGGGTGAAAAGAACGCTAACCGTCATCCCCGTCCAAGTCATCATCCTCTTCTTCGTCGCTAGTGTGAATTGCTTCCATTTCGATATAATCCACCACCGAGTTCCTATGCAGCTTCGCTCCGCGGCGGCGGCGGTCGTTTCAACCATCGTAACCCTCATCGTCATCATCATCAAAGTTCGGTTTGCTTCTCTCGCGCTTCGTCTTTCCGCCGCCTTCGTTGTCGGAGTCATCTTCATCAACGGCGTCGTACGACTCTTCTTCTTAGAGATGCTCATTTTCTCAAGCTCTGTGTATTGTGTGTTTTCTTCAGTTGGACGGTCGGGTAGATTATCTATTAATTTGGGGAAAGTAATTTTCAAGATGGAATATATAATATAGTATATATATATATATATAATATATATATACTATATATATATATATATATATATATATCAGTCTCTAATTAGAGACGGGAATATGATCCGTATCTAATTTTAGAGACGGATATATATATTCCGTCTCTAATTAGAGATGGATCATATTTCCGTCTCTAAAATTAGAGACGGATCATACTTCTGTGGCAAAGACTTACGTTAGGTCAGATTGACGGGTCATTACCCGTTGGCCATCTGACCCGATACTTTAATGTATTGGTTTTTGAACTATAATGTATTGGTTTTTGTATTCAAAAGTATTGGGTTTTCATAAATATCTGACCCGTGTTATGATGTATTAGTTTTTGTATTAGTATTATGATGTATTGACTTTTTATTATAATGTATTGGTTTTTGTACTATAATGTAGCGGTATGGAATTTTAGCCTAACGGATGATCCGTTAGTCCGACCTCACAAGAGTGTTGCCCTACTTCCGTTGCTAATTAGAGACGGATATTAATTCTGTTGCTAAATTAATTAAAATTAATAAATTTAAAAATTATTGAAAATATCAGTTGCTATTCCGTTGCTAATCTGTCTCTATTAGCAACGGAAAAATTTGTCTCTAAAAATCCGTCTCTAATTTCCAGTTTTTCTTGTAGTGTTAATAACTCAACCTAATTCTCCTGTTTCCTTATTGCATTATGCAGTTCAATCCACCGGCGAAAGCACCAAACAAATGAATTAAAAAAACCATAAAATATCAAATAATTTTAAAATCTTGTTACAGTAAAAACTCCATACAGTCATATCGTTGGGAACGGGAAAAAATATTACTATACGGAGTTATTCTTGTATAGAGTTTTACAAAAAAAAAATCGTATAAAAATAATATAAATATAAAAACAACATATACATTGTATATTATCTATCTCACAAGTTCATGTAACTAATTTAATATTTTTGACTAAGAAATTTAAATACATACACTTGAGTTAAATCAAAAAATGAATCTAAGGACTACAAGCTTTGACAATTTAAATACATACACTTGAGTTAAATCAAAAAATGAATTTAGGGACTATAAACTTTGACCATATATGTGTATAAATTTTGGGTTATACTTCTTGTACTACACATCAAACAAAATGGCATTCGAAGAGAAAAGAACTCAAATTCTTGAAAAAATTAGAGTTGAGTTGTACAAAAAGAAAGATTTGCACCCTAGTTGGAAGCAAAATGATTTTATGAAGTGGCTCAAAGAGACTCATGGTTTGGAAGTATCACAATCAACAATATCTAAGACGTTCAAGAAGGCAGTTGGTCGTGAAAAAGATGTTTCGAACCTGGATACAATAAGTATAAAATCGGTAAAGTACCCACTAATGGAGTCTGCACTTTATGAGTGGTTTGTGTGTAACCAAGAGCATGTCAATATTAGTGGCGAATTACTAAAAGAAAAGGGAAACATTTTCTTAAAGAAACTTTATCTAGAAGCAACCTCGTTTGAATTTTCAAATGGGTGGTTAGGAAAATTCAAGCAAAGACATGCAATTCAATCACATCGCCGTTTTGGTGAGAGTGGTTCTGTGGATATGGAGAAAATTAAAGCATGCTTGCCTTCAATAAGAGAAAAATTAGACAAATGGGCATGGAAGGACATTTACAACATGGATGAAACCGGTCTATTTTATTGAATGCAAGCTGATAATTCTCTTGCGACAAAGCAGTTGGAGGGCCGAAAACAAAATAAAGAGAGAATTACAATCGTCATTTGTTGCAATGGGGATGGCTCCGACAAGCTTCCTCTTTGGATCATTGGTAAATTTCTTAATCCTAGATGTTTCAAAAATATTAACCGTGATACTCTCAATTGTACTTATCGAACGAATTCAAATGCATGGATGACATCCTTACTCTTTTTGGAATGGCTAAAGTGGTTCGATAATCGTTTAGACAGAAACGTCTTGCTCATTTTGGACAATTGTACTGCTCGTGGAAAAAAGGATCATCTCCCCCCTCTTCATCATACAAAATTTATGTATTTGCCACCCAATAGCACATCCAAGATTCAGCCATCTGATGCAGGAATCATAAGGAACTTTAAAGGTTATTATCATCGTAGGTTCAACCGTCTACTCTTGAAAAGAATTGAAGATCGTGTTTTAGAACCATCAAAGATATCTATCCTTGATGGAATTATAAATTTTGTTGCTTTTTGGTCAATAGACGTGAAGCCAAAAACGATTGAAAATTGCTTTAAACATTGCAAGATTCGGACCTCTAGTGTTGATGAAGTACAAGTTGCAAGTGAAATGGATGAAGAGAGACTAAAATTACTCACTGAATTGAGCTCTCAAATTAAGGCACTACACTACCACAACGAAATGGATATTGATGTCTTCCTTAATCATCCGGATGAGCGACAAATTACTTATGTCTTAACCGATGAAGAAATTATCGTGGGAATCAAGCAAGAAGACGAAGGAGATAATCCGGAAGATGATAGTGCTGAAATACCACAAGTTTCGTGTCATGAAGCTTTAGTTATGTTAGATAAGTTGGAATTATTTTGGCTTCAACAAGATGGATCACATGCAAGCGAGCTATTGAGCACTCGCAAATTGAAGGATCAAGTATCGATCTATAAAATTAAGTCGATGTCACAATCGACTATAGATAAATATTTTAAGTCATCTTAAACATGTTATTGATTTTGATAAACAAAAATATAATTAATAAATATTTTTATAATATATTAATCATTTATTCCTATATAGAGGTATAAATCATTTGCTTATGTTTTGTGTTTGAGAAATATTTCATTTTGGAGAAAACATCTCAAGAGTTTCAATTGGCTATCAAAGTTTTTTAGAAATGGTGTACATCTTGCGAGTAATGTAAAATAGCTAACAACTTTCTTTTTTTAATATTTTCATGTGGCCCACTTGTTCGTATTAACAAATTTATACATATTTTGCGGGCAATTTATTAAGTGCACCTGGGTGCACCTTACAAAAACTTATTATCATTCAGTTATACGTGATGATATATGACAGTTATACGTGATGATATATGTTAGTTATACGTGGTGATATGTGACAAAATTCTAGAATTTAGAATTTACTTTTCCATTTCAGGATTTAATTTTACATTTTAGGAATTAGTTTTCCATTGTTAGGGTTTAATTTTTCATTTTAAGATTTAGTTTTTTATTTTTTTACTTAATTTTTCATTTTATGGTCCCGACAAAAATCTATCATTCTACCAGTTATATGTGATATGTGTTAGTTATATGTGATGGTCTGTGTCAGTTATATGAGATGATATATGATAGAAATTTATGATGTAGAGTTTAATATTCAATTTCGAAATTTAGTTTTTCATTTTAGTAATTAATTTTCCATTTTTAGATTTAATTTTTTGTTTTAGGGTTATTTTTGAAATTTTAGGATTTTAGATTTTAAATTTAGAATTTCAATTATTTGTGATGATATGTATCAGTTATATGTGATGATATGTATCAATTATATATGATGATATATGTCAGTTATATGCGATGATAATTTAAATCACAGGATGCACCTTGCAAGGTGCACCTGTGTACATGGTATACTCTCTCTGTATTCCGCCCCCATATAGACTTGTACTAAGATTACAAAGAAACAAGAAAGAAAAAAAAAGAGGGATCATCGCAGGAGCATGGAGCCATTAGTGCGCTTCAGAGGTCCCCAACCATCATCTCCTTCTGCCCTAACATTGATGCCACAATCACCTCCCACTCACTCCTCCTTTTAGATTTATTCAAGGGTATTGATAGTGGAAACCATTTACTGGTCTTCTCATATTCTGGCTCGGTGCTCTATCACTATTTGGAAGACGATCTTTAATCGGCTCGATTTCTTCGACGTGATCCGTATGCGGGGGTTCATAGGTCCTTCCTTTTGTTGCTTTTGCTTCGAGATTTCTGAGACGGTTGATCATATTCTCATGGACTTCCAGTTTGCGCGACACATTTGGAGCTGGATTGAAGATTCTTTCGACATCCGGCTCCCCCTTTCAGGTGGTTTTGCTCATTATTGTGTTTTTGCTATTGACTGTCATTTTATTGCGCAGGTACTCTTCCTATGAAAAGCAGCTTTCATCTCGGCGATATGGACGATCTGGCACCTCCGGTGCAATTTCATCCATAATGGAGTTCGACCTTCCACCACGAAAGCTCTTATTCTCATCTGTTCGCTCATTTTGGAGTCTTCCGCACTCAATCACGGCACAATGGCAAACACTATTACAGACTTGATTTGTTTGCGCAGATTGGGTGTGCGTGGTAGGCCCGCGCCTCCACCCACCCTTACCTCCATGTCCTGGTTGCCCCCCTCACCTGGCTAGATTAAGGTGAATATCGATAACAGTGCTCTGGGCTGTCCTGGAGATTGCGTCGCGGCGGGAAATTTCCGCACGTGTCGGGGCTTTTTAAAAGGTGGCCTTTTGAGATCACTTGACCAGGGTTTTGCCTTTGAGGTAGAGTTGGAGGCCACGATTATTGCGGTCGAGGATTCTGATCAGAGAGGCTGGAGACGGATTTGGCTGGAATCCAACTCGACATATGTAGTGGAGCTTTTTGTGAAGCGTGTTGGAATCGGTGGTACCGTCGCGCAGCGGAAAATAAGAATTTTTAAATAAAAGTAATTTGAATCGAATTCAAATTGACGACGGTCCAATTTTACAATCAATTAATTCAAACAATGTTTTAATTGTTTTATATGAAATAATTTGATTTCCAAAATCAAACGAGCATGTTACAATTCTATTAAACATATATATATATATAACAATTATATATATATATATATATATATATATAATATATATATATATATATATATATATATATAATATATTAAACTTATATATAACAATTTATATATATATATTAATATATAAATCATATGAATAATTATATATTATATATATTCATATCACTTACTCATATATATAATATATATATACTCATATTACATATAACCATTTATAATATACATATATATACTTATATCATACATGCATGCATTTATATAAATAAGTACATCACACTGCATGCATATATGATACATATATATATATATATATATATATATATTATATATATATATATATATATATATATATTAATACAACAACACACACTCATGCATTTCAAACACAGCACACACACATCATATATATCATATATATATTACACTGCACATATACAAAGTTCACAGCCATTGTACCTCCCAGGAGCGACTCTTGGCACGGCGGAGACGACGGGGAGCGGAACGGCTGGAGAACTCCGACGCAGTGGACGGAAGCGAAAAACCCTGCAGGCGGTCCAGCGCGATCACACAGCAGCAAGCGGCGGACGGGTGCGACGCGGAGGCAGGCCACGGTGGCAGCGGTGCAAGCCTGTTCCTCTCTGCAATGGCGACGGCCCGACAGCGGCGAATCATGGCGGTCCGACGTGCAGCAGTGACGTGGCTGCTAAACCTCCGCAGACGAGGCGGCAGCGGCCGGTCCAGGTGCAGCGGCGGCGGCCCTGTTCACAGCGACGGGACACGGCGGGTGACGGGAAGAACGGCTCCGGCGTGCGGCGAAGACAGACGCTGTTGGGGAGATTGAACTCCGGCTATGAGGCTGACTGGGCAGCAGCGCGGATTCGGCGTCTGTGGCGACACGTTCCTTTCGACCGGGTGCGACGGTGGTGAAGCAATCGGCTGGACTCCGATAATCGGTATCACACACCGAATTTCCCGACGTCCTTTCGACGRAGCACTAGATCCGACGAGGGATTGAAAACGACAACGAGGAYCGAACGATTCGGTGCGACGGCGGCCGGCGGCAAGCGGCGGCGACCGGTGGACGTGGGTTGGTCGGCTAGGGTTCTTTCGAAAAATGGTTTTTCCCGTATTGTTTTTTTGGTGTTCTCAGTATTCCCGTCTCCTTCCTTCTTCTTATATTATTTTTATTATTATTTTTTTTTTTATTAAAACAAGACCCAAGCCCAAAGCTTAAAGGGCGGATGGGATTTAATATTATTTAAAAAACAAGAGCCCAAAACCAATGGACTTATGAATGGCGGATGGGCCATTTAAAAATTAAAACCAAGTGGGATGTCCCAATCTAAATAAAACCAACCCTTTTAATTTAATAAAAACATCGGCCCAATAACTATTAAATGGTTTATTGGGTCGACCCTATTTTAAATTAAAAACCCCATCGGAATTAAATCATTTCTCACAAACGATAATTTCGAAAAATATAACAATTATATTTTCGCGTCCAGAATAATTTTCTCGTATTTTTCTCAATTCATAATCACAATTATGAGTCTTAGATTCAATCATATTGATATCTAATTATGCTAAAATTAACAATTAATTTCTAGCTGTCGTTTTCAATAATCAGAAAACACGTGGTGTGACCCTCAATGGTTCAGGTGTAAGCTAGCCGTGGGTTCACAACACATTGTGATTCGAACAACATATTGTTCTTATATGAACTCGTCCCTTAGAGTCCCTGATTAAATAAAACTCATTTTACTTAATCACTGGTCAAACCAGAACCCAACGAATTATGAGAGGCGCCTAGCAACTACGCATCATAATTCCCTAGATACAAATGAAGTGCCTGCAAGAACCTTGTGATATAGCTTATATGTACAGTACGATCCCTTCGCGATCTATGTCCCGATTGAACAAGAGGTATTGGTTCATCGAGACCTCTTTCTAGTTCAATAACTGTGTGTACGTTCTAGGTTCAAGATAATCCGTTCGTGTGTGACTTAGAGAAACACATTTCTCTAAACACCCCACTATCAGCTCTGGCCAGAGACTCCGAGGATTTATCAACCATCAGAACACACAGGACATCCATGACTTATCATGCGTCCGAATCCCCTACTACCATGCACAGACTTCCCACTAGATTCCCGGACTATGCGAACGTTGCCCCTTTTGATCGGCCTCCAAAGAGACACAGAGACAGGTCACAACATAGCCTGTCCTCTAGTGAAGTCACGATGAGGTCTGGGTCTTAAGGATTAATGTTGTACGCTATACCATAGAAATCATCTACTCGATGAGTGGGAACCACTTAGAGATTTCTAGGTGAGGGAGTTCAGTGAACTCATCTTATGAGCACCTACTTATGTATGTCGATGTCCAGACACCGTGACCGATGAGACGCGGTCCACATACACTAAGTACTAGTCTTAATGGGAAAGGCCTGTATCCTCATTATGGCGTAACCCTTTGACTAGGAACAAGTTCGACGAGTTACATTACGTGCTAGATTATCTCACGGTTCTGCTAGACCAATCCACCGTAATAAAGTAACTTCATCAGGACCATACATATGCAACTAGCATGGGATAAAAGATATGGAATGCCAATATGTATAAAAGATATTATTACGAATAAAAATCGATTGTATTACAATAGAATGGTCAGACCACAGCCACAAGTTGGCTTGTTGGTCACCTTATTCTAACAAAGCGTAGCATGGATATCCCTTGGCGCTTCCTGGATCGTTGGCGTCGTATTCTTTTTATCACTACCTTGATCGAGTTCATGGTTTCGCATGTTTATCGAGAACTCAATCGCGCTGCTGATGCGCTCTCCAAGCCCGATTCTCCCCATTACGACTGGTTCACGTCGCCTACGGCGTTCCTCCTATATCTGGTGAACGATGATATTTTAGGTAAAATGGTGTAGCGTTCATCACGATCTTGACATCATGCCCTCGGATGGCAGTTTAGTCTCGGTTCGGCTGAGAACCTTGGTATTGCTGCTTTTTAGATCACGGCCTGCTTGTTGTAGCTTATGTTTATACTTAGCCGGCTTGTGGCTCTTAGTGTTTTATATCGCTCTGTTTTGTTTCTTCTACTACTGGCTAGGGAGGGTACTCTTTCCTCTACGAGGTTTTCTCCCACAAGGGTGGGTTTACCTCGAGTGCTTTTAATGAGGCCCGAACAGGTGCCTTTAGTTAGGGAATGGACGTCATGATCTATGTTTGTATGAACGGTTTTTATCTTTTTTATAATAATTTTGCACTTAATTAAAAAGAATTGTTATCATATAACTGACACATATCATCACATATAACTGGTAGAATGATAGATATTTATCGGGACCCTAAAATGGAAAACTAAATAAAAAAAATGGAAAACTAAATCTTAAAATAGAAAATTAAACCCTAAAAATGGAAAACTAAACCCTAAAATGAATTAGTAAACACTAAACTCTAAATTTTTGTCAGATATCATTACGTATAACTGTCATATATCATTACGTATAACTAAGTGATAATAGATTTTTACAGGGTGCACCTAGCAAGGTGTACTCATGTGTATGTAATAAATTGCCAGAATAGTCAATCTAATTTGCCCAAATTATATAGGCAAAATAAAAAATCAAATAAGAAAGGTTGAAATTTTCAATATGAATTTGCACGGGATTGGATTTATTATTTGGGTATTGTTTGACTATAGTCAGAATGGCAAAATGAATTGGAAATCAATTCATTTGTTTTGAGAAATCAAGAATAAGTGCTACGACTCAAATATGGAGATTCCAAAAGACTAAACAACTAGGCATATTCAGATTGTAGTGATAACTAGTTCGAAAACCCGCGATTACGCGGGCATATCCAGTAAACACATAAAAACAAAAACAAAAAAATTCAACTAGTTACTTAATAATAAAACATATTTAAATTATTCACTTGAGACTTCAATAAAACTCTTTGTAAACAATATTTGTCATCTTATTAACAATATTACCATCGTTGTTATAACTTAGGATTTTTAATCCCTTACGACTCTTGACTCAAGAGATTTCGACGTAGAGTTGGTCATGGCTAAAAATTGGTCTTGGCAAATACAAACCAACATCTTAGAGAGTTTGACCATAACTTTTGTTTATAGTCATTGCGAAATAAACAATAAGCGAAAATTGTTTGCTTTGAGATTTGAACAGAACCCTACTGCCCGAAGTGCCATGCGTGTGATAGTAACCGATGTGAATATTGTGTTTCATAGTTTATTTCCCTGTTCGTTATTTTTATTCCTCCAAATTAGTAGTAAACTTGTACATATAACTTAAAACAATCATAAAAAAAAATGACAGAAGCCCTCTCATATCCATTACACATTGGAAATAATTGATCTACGTAAAGAATGTTATTAAAAAATTTATAAAAAAACCTAGTGGATTTGGTATGTAGTAGAATAGTGTACTAATATGAAATAACTACTCTGAAGTAAAGGCCAGTTAAGTTATAAGAGGGATAAATAAATTCAAAAGTACAGCGGTTTCTAACTCTCAAGTTGGTACAACGTAGAAAATCAAGCACACCAGCACGAATTGTTATTGTAGAGGCCTCCTTTTGTAATTTGACAGTCAAATTAGTTAAATGATGATTGAGAGTTTCAATTGTCTCGTTCACCATATTAGTCACATGAATGTGTTTCATCCAAAAGTCCATAGGAATAGGTTGTGAAAAAAAATATATAAATACAAACAATATCAATAAGATGTCATTGATTTTTTTAATTTTTTAATCTTTTAATTTTTTTTTGCGACAAGTGATAGAAAAAGAGATTGCTTACCAAAAAGGACTTCTCAATATGAGTTTTCGCAACTGTGAACTGAATTGTTGGAAATGTGCTTCCATAATCCAAATAAAACTCACCGTAGAAAGATATGTTTCTGTATTTTTTTTCAATGCCTAATTGGGAGAAAACGATTATATCAAATATCAATCCACCACGAAAAGTAAGGACCAATTGATCCCCGGTTTCAATATTAATATGTTGGATAAATAATTCCAAATCGATGTTGAATTCGACATTTATAAAATTATAATCTTTGAAACCGCGCAAGGATTCCAAATCTAGTTTGAGAACACGCGTTTATGCGGACTTAGATAAGAAAATCATGAGAACACAAAATTTATAAAGAAAAACTATTTAGTTCAAAAAGTGAATATTAAAATAAACAAAAAAAAATACACACTTTAAATATTTGAAAAACTACCTTATAAACTATATTATTAATATGAGGATGTTGAAAAATAATTTATCAACTTAAAAAACTGAATTATTAATACAAAGAAAAAAAAAACAAATATTATTCACTTTAAATTTTTAAAAATCTCATTGTAAACCACATTAACCGTTTTATTTTTATTTTATGTTGAAGCAAATGATCTTGAACCATTTCCGCCTCTTAATTCTCAATAATATAATATAAAGTTGATATTTGTATTGCACGGGAGTGATAAGAATACACTGTTTAAAGTTTGGTTGTTATAATAATAGAAAACCGTGAAACAATTCAATAAATCTAAATGTCGTATTTTATATTGTTTCGTGTCTTAGAGTTATCCCGTACCAATATAAATATTTTAAAAGTTACTTGTGATATTATATTACAATACCAATATCTCACATTGATACATATCAATCTCGTTATTATTTTGACATATTGTACAGACGCTCAATTCCCTAATTGACGTATTTTGGTGTGGGACTTGACATTCTTTTGTATTGTTTGACCATTTTCAATAATTAGTTTAATTAAAATTTTGGTATTGATTGATATTTTGTTTGATTATACAATTAATGTTAATCGATATTAATTGAGAAGTTTCTTAAATACCATTAAATTCTTAATTGAACTAAAATCAAAGGTGAAATAAACTCCATAAATTGATAATTCAGTTTAAAACTACGAAAATATCAATTATTAAATAAATTCAATCAAAACTTATTCCCTTTAATTCATCCCAAAAGAACGGCGAGTTTCAATCAAGTATATAGTTTCCAAAAATAGAAAATATTTAAATAAATTGAAGTAAATCAAATAAGAAGTAAATATTATTTTAAATATTCCACATCATTCTAAAATCATTAGAATGAGATATTACATATATAAAAAACAGCCCATGTATTTACGCTTAAAAATAATTTGTTTCATTACTATTGTTATATAAACATTTTTCTAATAATATATTAAATATGCCCAATAAAAAGATTGGATCTAAAAAAGATTTCTGAAAAACAACAAAATAAAGAATTCATCTTCATCTCAGCGTTCAAGTGGTATCATCCAATAGATACCTCGTATATTTTGCAAGGTCCAAACCAAAAGATTGGTCACACTATTAAAATAACATGTAGTAAGGGTGAATATTGTTTTGATGGTTATTAAAAAAAAAGTTTATTTTTTAAAAATTGGATGAGGTAAAAATAATTAAATAACTTTGTTATTTCTCCTTAAAAATGGATACTTCGCATATTTATTTTATTTAACTAAATAAATATGTATCTCGATTTTTTTAAGGAACAACTTGAAGTAAATTATGAGATAGTCCCAACAAATATTTTAAACTTTAGAAAGACACCAAATCTGGAAATATCTTATGGAACTACCAATCATAAACCTTAAATGTGAAAAAGTATGGGCAAGAACATTCTCTTTCATAAATAAAAATTACTGGAACTCATTAGGATAATATGAAATTAAGATATACTGACTGTAATGAGTTCAGTCTCAATAAATAAGTATTAGTTTTTAAAAATTGCTCTAAATGAATTCAAGAATTATTTTTTCAGTTTATCAAAAATTAATAATTAATCAATTGATATGATTTATATTAGAAAGTTAAATAAGTATATAAGTGTGATTGTAAATAAAACTCAATAAAATATAAAATGTTTGTTAGTTGAATATAAAAGAAAATAAATTATTGTGTGTTAAACCTTATTAGCATCAATCATTATTTAACATAAAAGTAATCCATTAAATTATGTAATCCTAATTTTTATATATAGAAATTAGTATCAATTAAAATAATTAAATATTCAAACTTTACTATAGAAAGTCGTAGATTTTGGACTTTAATTGAACTATAATTAAATTTTACCTTAAAACGATATAGTTCTCAATAGGAATTTAAATATGAAATCGATATGAAATCATATGCGATTATAAATGGAAGCAAATCAATAGATTATTTTTATGATAATGGAAATAAAATGAACATAATAAAAAATAAATCTTAGTAATCTGAGATTTTAGGGTGAAAATCAAAACAAATAAACAAAATATTAGACTATATTGTGAGAGATCTCTATACGCACATGTATAAAAATCTATATATATATAATAACAATGTTTTCTATTTGAGGCAATTGTTTTGTCTCCCGCCAAAACTGTTTTCTTTCCCCAAAGGGAAACTTTTTTGGCGCAAAAGCCACTTTTGTTGACTTTTCAACTTTTTTTTTTTAATTTAAATATTCCAGCCGTCATTGTTGACTTTTCTGCACAATTTGAATATTTTTGTTTGGCCGTGAATTTCAAATTTGCATCTATAAATTAGGAAACAGAATTTTCACTTTTCTATTTGTTATAATATTTTTTTAATGACTTTAATTTATACCCATAAAAATTGTATATTGTCATATGTTAATATTTCCAGTTTGTTATAAATATTGTTTGATGCTTTTAATTATGATTCGGCTGATTTATAAATTCACGATTGTCTATACTGAATGAAAAAAAAACAATTAAGGAAAAAAATTAAATAAATAATTTACAGGCCCCAAATAAATAAGAAAATGAAAAGACAAAGCAAGAGAGCAAATTAAATAAATTAATTACAGGCCACAACTAAGGAAGGAGAAAAAATAAAGTAGGGAAATAAATAAATATATATGCCCAATTATATAATGATTTGCGTGCCTGTTGTGTAAAATCGGTAGTAATTTCAACCCGTTTCTCTTGCAGAATTAGAATCCTGTAAAATGTAAATACAATAAATCAAAATCAGATTGAATTAAGGTTATTAAAATATCCGAATATATCAGATTAAGTTAGATTTTTTAGCTTATTTTAAGGTACACGTTTTTGTTAAATATATTGATATTGATTAAAAGATATGCAATTTATTTTATTAGGTAATTATTAGGTGATTAGGTAACAAAGAATTCGGTCGTTTATTTTATTTATTTATTCTTTATATATGTTTGGGGGCAACAAATCATCAATGTTTCACGTTTAAAAAAATCACATAAAAGATATTTAATATGTTTGAAATATAGTAAATACTATTTAACTAAAGAAGTTGGCAGTTTTAAAGAAGTCGACAGTTTTATTTAACTAAAATACTGTTTAAAAGATATGTAATACTGTTTAAAAGATACGTGATATCTTTTATTAGGTAACAAAGAGGTCGGCAGTTTTACTTTTTCTATTTATTCTTTAGATATATTTTGGGGCAATTAATCAACACGGTTTTACGATTACAAAAAGTCACCTAAAAGATTTACTAAAATATATAAATATAAATCGATTGCCTATAACAGAGGGATACGAAATCTGATTTTATTTCATAATTTACCGAAATTCCATGTTTAGAATTCCTAGGGTTTCACGCAAGTCACCCTATAAATACAGGGTGATATTAATTGCAAAATATCAATTTAATACTCTTTCGAATATGTCTTTGTTTTCTCTCTATTTTCAAAACTTGGGCAGCGAAGATTTTTGGAATAATGCCTCCACTTTTTGGATTAACAAAGGAGATCGACCGCACTAATAAGAAGGCTCTAAAGCTTAGAGTTGTTCGGTTGTTTGAGAGATCTGGATACGATGATAAAGATCAAAAATCTTCTATTGAAATTGTATTTCATGATGTGGAGGTAATTATTCATATTTTTTTTTTCTATGCGATTTATATAGGTTAAATATACTTGCTCATTATTAATCAATTATGTTGTATGTTTAAGCTAAATCGAATCTAACCACTTATAAACAGGGAGGACGCATCACCGGGGTTATAAAAAAGATTAATGTGAAGTTGTTCGAAAGTCGGATAGTGGAAGGTCGCGTTTATGCGATCAGAAATTATTACGTGGAGAACAACACAGGAAAATTCCGCACTACCGTGGCTAAATTCAAAATTGTTTTCCATGCGAAAACAATCTTGGTTGATGTTAAGGAGGATGGTTTCCCAAATTACGTCTATGATTTTCGACCCTTCGCAACACTTACCGACGTCAATAAAATTGAAGAAACGATGCTATTTGGTAAGTTTCTTAATATTTTTAAATAGTAACACTAAAATGTAAAAATTTGGAATCTCTTTAATAATTTAGTTGAATTTGTTGTTGTAGATGTTATTGGAAAGGTGGCGGAAATCCGCAACCCTCAAGACAAGGAGCTAATGGGAGGTCGTCGAACAAGGTTAATCGAGGTCATCCTGGAAGACTTAAGGTAAATTGTCAAAAATGAATTGTTTAAAAAAAAATTTATTTATTTAGGAGTCAATTGATTTTTTTGGTGTTTTTTGGTATTATAGTGGATGACGCATAAGTTGCACACTTTGGGGTGAGTATGTCGACGAAGTTTTGGCTTTCGAGAGTGGATTGTCAGCGGAACCTCCCGTTATGATATTGCAAATGTGTCGCGCGAAGGTTTTTAGAGGTAATAATATAATTGTGTTTTTAATTGTAGTTTTTTTTAATTATATTTTAGATCAATATATCACTTTCATCAATT
>BMAC01000051.1:1364882-1400958 GCA_014905375.1 Phtheirospermum japonicum
AATTTTTAATTTTAGATATAAAATTCTGTAATTATCACAAATATTTTTTATATTTATCATTTGATAAACCCCGTGTAATACACGGGTGTTAAACAAGTATATATTAATGCAAAATGCTCATAATCTATGTGTCTGCTTCGTATGATTCGTTTGGATAATAAAAAAAAAATTGGTGCTTCGGTTGCTTTTGTGTCATCTGAGCCTAATATATTCCTTTTATTGAATTTTGCCTAAATTAATATTTTCTTTTTATTATATTTAGCATAACTTAATAGTTATCTTTTATTATATTTTGTCTAACTTAGTAATTTTCTTTTATACTCCTAATATAAAAACTTAAATAAGCCATATATAATTAGTAAAAAAATTAAATTAATTATTTTAATTATAAGATAAATTACATATGAAATAATTTTAATTACAAAAAAAATTATTTATGAAAATAATTAAATCATTTTATTTATAATAAATGTTTAAATAATTTATTTTTGAAATCTTAATTATTCTGTATAGGTAAATTATGATATATTTGCAGTAATTGGAGTATGTAACTAAATATTAGTAATGAATTCAATCTAAATATAAGAAAATAAAATTATATAATAAAATTTAATTAATATTTATTAGACAATGGCACAATGTGAGATGGCTTGAGAGTATGATACCTTTTGAATTTTTCAAAGTATGTAATAATTATTAACAAATTAATATAAATATAAAAATATAAAATGAGTTAATAATAATTAATTAATATTGATTAGAGACGGGTTGAAAATGTGCATCTTTTGAATTTTTATAAGTATGTAAAAATATAATTATTAGCGAATTTAATCTAAAATTTAAAATATAATATTAGTTAATAATTAATAAATTGAACACGGAACGGGTTGAGAACACATCCTTTCAATTTTTTATTTTGAATTTTAAATTTATTAATCTCCACAAATATTTTTTATATTTAATTTTTTATAAATTTCGTGTAATACACGAGTGTTAAACTAGTGTGTGTGTATATATATATATATATATATATATATACCGGTTCATCATACCATTATATAATGCTAGTCAACTTTTAGAATTAAATTCAGCAATATTTAATACAAATACTACTAATAATAGTAATAGGGATTTTTCTCAAGAAGAAGAAGAAGAGAACAATCTAAAATAGATTGCTTTCTTTTAATATAATTATATATTCATTATTTATTTAATTTTATATTTATTTATCTGCCATTTCTAATGGTTATGGAAAAAAAATCTGACAAATCCTTTTATTTTGGTAAAAGTAAAAACAAATCCATTAGGAATTATAAAATTTAGATTAAATTTTGCCTTATTTTGACCGATCCAAATATAAGTCAATAACTTGACACGAGGAAAAAATTTGTTAGAATGGAATGTATTTGTTGGATTATTAAATTATTAGTTTGAATACCCGCGTTTACGCGGTCATATATAAGAAATGCATATAAACATAAAATTTATTAAAAAAAAATTAATTCAGAAAGTAAATTACTAATATATAAGAAGCTTGGCCGATACAAAATCCAACAAACTAAGTATGATACAAAATGCTAAGATTGATCGATTCAAAGATATTTTATATTTTCATATTTAAATACATTAATAATTTATTGGTGGTTTAATGTTGTCGACCGATTAACTTGACCGGATATGACACCTCCATGTAATGCCAACAACATAAGCCTTCTTTCGATCGACTCATGCCAATAAGGACCAAATAAACACTCTTTCACCTTCAAACTCGCAAGACAATAATCAGTAAATATTAAATAAATAAAAGAATCACCATTAAAAGAATCTAAGCTATTTTTAAATCACACACGTATTTTTAATCAAATTTCCAATATCAATTAAGATTTTCACGTATCAATTAACATTTAGTAAAAACAGTTTACAAATAAGATATACATGAAAATAGTCTACAAATAAAATATACATTAGGGAAAAATACGTGGTACCTATGTTTTAAAGTAAAAATAATTATAAACTTTTTTAAAATATTAATCCAACAGAAATTTATATTAAATATATATGATTTCTTTTTTTTTTCTTTCRAATCATTTSATGGAAAAAAAYAAATGAATAGACAACAACCGAATAATTGATATTTCACCAWAAAAATAAAATTTTATGAAACAAAATCTCAGCAAGAATAYAACCAAGTTTGAGAGGAATAATAGGTTGAATCATCYAATATTTGGATCTCATTTATAGAAATTAATTCAAAGATATAATAACATATATAACCTTTAATTTATTTATATTTTTAATTATAATTAAAAGTTGAATTTGTTAAAATAAAAATGAATTATATTTGTATCTTATATATACAAATAACTTAATAGACATATGTGGTATGTTTCATGCAAATGAGTATAATATTTCTAAAATATTTCCTATATTGTTTAGGAAGGGAATATCTATCTAAAAAAAAGTTTAAATACCACATACTAAAGAGTTGGTTTTTTTTCCTTAAAGATATATATATTTTAGGAAATGACTAGGTGACGTGAAGCCAACATGTACATCAATTGATCTACCCCACTACTTATCCCTTATCATGATGTAATGGTTATAATTAAGTGAATAATGATATAGTCACGACACCGTAGAATCTCCCTATGTTTTATTAGATGAAGATGAATTATAAGTCATCCGATCAAATAAATAACAACATAAGAAAAAGCTTCATGTTTACATAATACATCATATGGTTATCTTATATTTTTTTTCATAAGAAAAATTAGGAAAAGGACGTTATCACTTCAAATAAAATTTAACACAGTTGAAAAAATAGCCATATTGAACAAACAAATAAAATATTAGCGAAAGGTAGTTGTTATTTAAAAAAACACAATTAACACAGTTACCGATTTGAACAAATAAATTCATTTTAATTACAAAAATTATAAAAACATATCACCTCTGAAAAAACACAGTTACAATTTGAACAAATAAATTCATTTTAATTAAAAAATTATAAAAACATATCACCTCTGAAAAACAATGCGTAGAAAAAATAGCAATTCGAAAGAATTCACTCAAAATACTCAATAATCAATATAAAATTGATACCATAATATTACTAATATTCAACTCATCTCAAACCTTAAATCCTATATAATAGGACACAAATAAGATTAACACATTTAATAATAAGGGCAACAAAATATTTTCCTTCCAAACTTTCTTTAATCAGTGTATTAAAGGTTTATATCATATCTTCAGTGTAGTTGTCTTTCTCTTAAAATATCATATCTATTTTAGTCTATAATCTTTATATGTCAATTAAGGTCATTATTCACTATATTAAAATTGAATTGCACAATTATAGGATAAATATAATTATTTAATTCCACCATTATAGCAAATAGATAATCTAGTAAAAAATATTTTCATCTATCAGCAAAATATTTTCATCTATTAGCGAGATTTCTCAATACGTTAATTAATATAGATTTCATCTATCAGCAAAAAAGAGGGCACCAAGCTTCTCAATACGTTATATTTTTCCTGAATATTTTGTTTATGAATCCCTCCTATTATTTGTATTTTCCATAATCAATATAAATTAAGTGTGGATTTGGATAAACAGATGATCCATTCGATTTCTAAAAAAGATAGGTGAATCTATAATTTATCCAAAAAAAAATTCATTATTAATATAATGTCGTGTGCACATTATGAATTGCCAATTAATAGTCATTTAATGATTATTACTATAATTAAATAACTACCTTAACTGTGGGATAGCAAAATAAATAATCTTAAAGATGGCAAATAGATGGTATGATTCATCTATAATTACCTTAAATGTGGTATGATTCATAAATAATTACCTTAACTGTAGAACAGCAAAATCAAACAAATTGGTTAACGGATAATCAAATTCCAAAATGAATGAAAAAACGTAAAATTTTCATTTAATTAATGTTATTTATGGTATAGTTAATTTTCCTTTCAAATATATTCATCAAATCTGCATAAAATTATTCAACTATTACATTGTTTATTGGTAAAAAAAAAAAATGTTATCTTTTGTAATCGGTTTCAGAAAAAGATCAAATCACTCCTACAAAATAGTTGATTCACTTGGAATGTTTATTTTACAATAACACCATAATTATATAATATAAAGTAACATGGACGTGTTGAATTGGTTATTAATAGTCATCTAAATTTAATTCCGATAATCAAATTACCAAAAATGTAGGAGTGGTTAAACAACTCATTAATTCCAATAATAGTAACGTGGACGTGTTGATTATTCCTATAATTCATTATTAATATAATTCGAATGTTGAACAACTCACACATAGAAAGCATTAAAAGATCAATACATGGATTAAATTAAACAAAGATGGAAGCTGGAAAAAGAAAATTAATACAGAATAAACTTGAAGATAGAACTGAACCATAACTAAATTATCTTTTTGGACAATTACAGATAATTGGAGGAAGCAGCTTATAACACATGGAAGATGAAACATAGTTAAAAAAATATATAAAACAATTAAATAAACTTTTTGAGACCATAGATAATACATTGCAGTTTGTTAAAAAAAAGTAGACAGCAGGAAAATATCTCACTGAATAAATATTAGCGAAAAAATTAAGCTAGATTGTACATGATAGAAAGCGCCACATGCAGAAACTGGAGAAAAAATACAAAGCTAATCATATTTTATTCGACGCCCTCCATCCGCAACCAAATACAGATATGGAAACCAATTCTTTGGATAGAAATAGACATTTACAAAATTCACAGATAAATATTAATCGAAAATTAATTTATAGATATGTGAGTTACCAGATCCCATTTATTTTTTAGGTAAACTCTCAAAAAAATTATAATGGGAAAATAATTGGATATTGATTACAAAGCGAATCCAAAAAAATTGAGAACAACAGATCTACAAAGAAAATAAAAAAATCGAATCCTAAAATAACAGATCTAAATAAAAAAATTTAAATTAACCTAAAATATCACACAAAGTATCGAATTAATTATTTGACTGGAGATAAGTAAATTACGATGGTAAAATCTACCAAATTGACAAAAAAATCCGCACGTTGACATACCCCTTGCAACTCAAATTGGTGGAAACCATATATGTAGATCGTAATACATGAAAAAAATTCCCAGAACAAATGAATATCAGAATTAATAATTTAGTAGATCTGAGTTCCCGGAATAAGTAATTTCTCAGCAAGGACTCAGAATTAATTTATGAAATGGATTAAAAGACGAACCCGAAAAATTCGAATTTCCAAACCAAAAAAATAAAGAATAAAGAATAAAGCATCAGAGAACAGATACAGACAAATAGAAAAATAAAATAAAATTACTAACCATGGAGTAATTAGTTGGAAATATGACCACCTTAAAGAAGGTGGGTAGCAACATTTTTGTACAAAGGCGGTGGCAAGGATTATAATGCAGGGAACAAAAATAGGAGGAGAGGGGAGAGAAAATGGCTGATAGAAGGATTGTAATTCCGGGAAAAAAAAATACGATGAGATGGGAGAGAAAACGGCTGATAGGGAGGGGAGAGATAAAAAGTGATAAAGTGAAACCCTAGAAAAGAAAAGCTCTATTTTATACCTAGGCCATTTTTCATAAAAGGAAGAAAATTATGTGAATGCACACAAAATTGCCACATCAGATTTTGTAATTATACTAAAATGACACATGTCATTTGAATTTTTCTCTAGTTGACACCTAAACTAGATGTCAACACAATTAACAAATAGGAGGATGTAACAAAATTGTTAGATGGAAATATTTATGTGATGAGTTTGTCACGGAATATGACATCTTGAATTAAGTAAATTTAATATATATATAGATAGATAGATAGATAGATTTGAGAAAAGAATAATACTTATTAAAAATACTAAAAGAATAATATTAAAATGGTACACACGAATTATAATATTATTTGTTCTATTTATAGGAAGATTGTTCTTCACAAAAAAATAATTTTAAACACAAATCGGAACATTATTTGTTCTAATTACATTAAGACTGATTTTCATAATAAATAATTTTCAAGTATTTTTACCCGAAAGTCACGAAATTAGTTATAAGGTATAGCAAAATACCATGATCTTGATAGAAAAACCCGTAAAAAATTGAGTTTGTAAAAATATAAAACATACACTGATAATTCTATTAAGAAATATTTATAATATTATATTATTATTTTTGTTTGTTTGTTTGTTTCCTCTATTTTTCTACGTAAGACACTACTTTGTTCATATAGATATATAATTTACGTATCAATGCATTATATTGAGATTAGATAAGGATATTTAGAATATATTCAATATTGTTTTCCTAGGCTGAATAATTTATTATTATAATTTTTTTATTTTTTTTTGTTTCTCTTTTGTTTATTTGGTGTAACAATAGTTTTTCATATATATATATGTAATGTTATTTTTAATGCATTACATTAGGATTATATAGGGAATTTAAGTTTTTTTTTTTTAGTTCCACTTTTTAATAATTTTATATAACTCGTATTTTTCTTAAATAGAATATTTAAAATTCTAAAAATAAAATTATTTTAACTTTTATTATAAATAAAAATTAATTCAACTTATATAGATTTTTTTCTAATTAAATATGACTTATTTATATTCTAACATTAGGAGAATAAAAGTAAGATATTAAAGAAAATATTAAATTAGGTAACATATAATAAAAGAAAAATATTGAATTAGATAAAATATAATAATATGAAAATATCAAATTAGGTAAAATATAATAAAAGGAAAATATTATATTATGTAGATATTAGGCTAAGATAAAATCGCATCAAAAAAATCTCGAAACTAAAAGAGCATGAAAAGCAAACAAATGTGATATGAGAATTTTGCATTAATATATTGAGAAAATATGAAAATATTTATGAAAGTAAAATATGTACAATATAGATTTCAAAATAGTTAAAATTACACAATTATGTATAAATATCTACAACCCTAGACTTCTTGTACAATATTATTTATGTGTTTTTTAATTTACCATCCAGAAGATTCATAGTTTCAATCTTTTATGACCAATTACTCATGAAACAATAACCTAATCGCCATTTAGATTGACTTTATGTTCAAGTATTGTAATTTGTTAAGAACTTATAAAAATTAAAAATCAACAATAACGCCAAATATATATATACGACAATAAAACTTAGCAATTTCACTTTATATGTGAAAATCATGAAATACTAAGTAAATTTAAACACATATAAGCTTATCATTATTCTTAAAATCCCATCAAATATTTCACCCGATTAGTCTTTGCTCCTTATAGTTAACCCACACAATTTTCTGCAAACTTTTCTCAAGATTTTAAATCACACATCAATATTCATATAATTAAATGAAAACACCATGAGACACTAGTGCAGAAACTGCATATCCAGGAGGGTAATTCTGCATATCCAAAATGTCTTTCTATGCCTTCTTTAGTGACATAGTTATAGAAAGTCTGTAATTTCCAGAATGCCTTTTTTACCCTTCTGGATTGGCAGACTTTCTAGAAGGGTAAAAATAAGGCATTTTAGAAAATAGTTTTCCCATTCTAGAAAATACAATTCCATGGTTGACCAGACACTTTCCAGAACGTATTTTTTGAAAAGACGTTCTGGAAAGTGTCAAATTCTAGAACGGTATTTTGAAATACCGTTCTAGAAAGTGACACTTTCCAGAACAGTATTTTCAAAATACCGTTCTGGAATGTATGCACTTTCCAGAACGGTATTTTGAAAAGACGTTCTGGAAAGTTTCACATTCCAGAACGTCTTTTCAAAATACTGTTTTGGAAAGTGACACTTTCCAGAACATTTTTCAAAATACCGTTCTGGAATGTGATACTTTCCAGAACGGCTTTTAAAAAAACCGTTCTGGAAAATAGTAAAAAAAATTGAAATTCAATTATGCAAATACATATTAACCAACAAATACACCAAATTGGCCATAATTCCTCATTCATTATTATCAATCAAATAAATTCAAAAACACAAAGTGTGCATCATATTACTTGCAATCTGGAATCAACAAAGTAACAAATATATATATATATATATATATATATATATATATATATATATATATATATATATATATATATATATACTAAAATCGAGTACAATCTCGAGTTATGTACATTCAGTACATTTCATCAACATTACACTCCCCTAAGAAAACCTTCACGCTTCTTGGCGAACCACAACTACCTTCAGCAATTAGAGCTCTATCATTTGCAGCCATGTGTGCAATTATCTTATAGATCATTTCAATCAGCCACCAAGTGGGGTATAAACAAGAAGTCATTAAAGTGTTTCCTATGAAAATGTGGAAAAGGGCCAGAAAAGTATTATCGACATATTTTTATTAAAATGTTAATGAAAAAATTAAATAATAAAATTATAGTTACTTACCTGTCCTCACATATAAAATAATAAGCCCTCGCAGAATCGAAACTGCACCGCCAAAGATTTCTGAGCCCGAGGGCTAATAATATATCTTTACAGCGATATCTTCACAGACCTCGCAGAATCGCAGATATATTATTAGCTATTGTGTCTGTGTGTTCTCTTCATTTCTGCGAGGGCTTCTTAATAAAATGAAACTCAGTTCTGAAATTGAACTGAGTGGACTAGTACGCTGGATATGAAAAATTGGCTGACGTTATGCAGCACAAGTGTCGATGAGATATATACAATCATCAAAATCACATAGCATTCATTCAAGAAAGTAGAGTAATAAAATGGAATAGGAAAATTCAAATCTGTAACTTGGAGGAGCATCCCAGAAAAACAGTGCATTCATTTTTCTTGTTGTGTCTTATTTAAAATGTTGAATGTTTAAAATGTATGTATTATTCGTTAAAATAAGTTTCTTTGGCCGTTGGGGTTTGAACAAATTAAGAAGCGAAAGAGCAAAATGAATTATGAATTGAGTTTGAATTCAATTGGGCTGTCTATCCTACTTCACATGCAGTAGTTGTGTCACAATCCCAATTCACAAAATGGCCCAAAACACCACAAATGAGATGAATGAAATGGAACGGTAATCGAGCACTATTATGCTATTTATTGAATAAGCCATTTTTAAAAGTTCACATCTCCAATGCAAGCCTTTCAAAACAAAACGACTAGTAAAACATAACATACATCACAGGGGCTTTATGAGGTTGAACTCTTGTCATCGTCATCGTCATCGTCAGCATCAATGTCATCAACTTCAGGGTCCTCTTTTTATTCGATGCTCTCCTATTTTGCTGGTGTCATAACCCATCCAGTCATTGGATCAACCGGCCTTGTGTCACGTGGACCCCCCTTTCATCCCATTGCAAGCGGTAACAAGCCTGCTCGGAACAGAAGGCGCTGGACAGGGTCCGAAGGCTGCGCACCAACAGAAAGCCAATAACTACAAGGTGATTGGAGATGTCAGGACAAAATAAAAAGGTATGAATGTATTTTGGTGAAAACTAGGATACTAAATTCCATACTGTGTTTATTTATTTATTGTCATGGTTTTTTTTAAGCACGGTTTTGGCGAAAAAAAGTTTGTACCAACGGGAATGATTTTTTATTGTTTTTAAATCAAATAAAAGCACTTTTGTTTATTTATTATTTTAACTCTGATTGAACGGATCAAGGATATGAATTTAAGTTGCTATAAAGTCCTTTAAATCATTTGAATTAGCTCGCTAATGTACAGTTGATGTTATTTGGGAGGGATCAAGGAGAAGTTAGACTTTGAATTGTAAAGATGAAGAGATATCATATCAGGAGGAATTTATTACCACGATTATTCAGCATAACAAGTGAAATGAATTTGTAAAGCAAACTATCATAACCATACTGCCATTCAGACTGTGTTAATGTATAAGTTAAGCCAAATTTGCAGAATGCAAGTCAATATTCTTTCAGATATCAAATCATCAAATTCCTCAATGGGACAGATTAATTAGAAACCTATCTGAATAAGCTTATTAGATATAAACAACAGAATAACAGAACCACTCAAAACACATCATGCATCCATAGGGTGAAAGTCGGATTTCAGAAGCTAAGCAACCTAAAAAAATCTGAATTAAAATTTCAATCACTTACTTCACTCAGTCAAAATTAATACCCATCCTTTTGCCACCATCTTGACCTGCATGATTCCGCAAATTAAATATTAATTAAAATTTAGAAAAGGGGAAGTTAAAAATAAAAAAGGAACTCCAAGCTACAGTCGTCTTCCAAGTGAACATAAGTATTAAATGAAAAGGCCTAATAGACTCTGGTGTGGAAGTAGAGAATCAATCTCCAAAAATGAAAATTAATAACTACCGGGAAAATGAAAAAAAAAGGAAAGAGAATTGGGACGAGAAAGGTAATTTAGGGTTTACCAGGGAGGGGATTGTAGTAGCCCAAGGCTTCTAAATGCTTGCCGTCTCGGGTTTACCAGGGAGGAGATTGTAGTAGCCCAAGAATTCTAAATGCTTGCCGTCTCTTGGGGATCTACTATCCGCCGCCATTACTCTGTATAATTGCTTGTTCTGACATCCCAATCTCGATAGCCACAAACGAACCACCATTCTCTCTCTCTCTCTCTCTCTCTCTCTCTCTCTCTCTCTCTCTCTCTCTCTCTCTCTGAGCCCGAGGGCTAATAAGAAGCCCTCGCATAAATGAAAAGAACACACAAACACAATAGCTAATAATATATATTCACAGCCCCTAATTAAGGATAATACCGTGGGGTATGGAGTCTAATGAGTAGAGAGCAATTTTGGAGTGAATCGAGCAACAGTACCGTACATCTCTGGCTCTTCCCCTTAGTACTTTCCAGGCAAATTTAGCTCCATAGCTGGCTTTCCCCTCCACCGTTTGTTCAATGGGTTTTCCATGGCTGGCGCACAAGCTTTCAACAATCAAGCAAATATATAAATTAAAGGAAAATAGACGGACGACGAAGATAAGAGGAAGGAGGTCTTACGTTGCCGCCGTAATGGATTTGGTCTACGGACGGCGGTCGAGAAGAGACGAGCGAAAGAGAACTTTAAAAATAACAATAGAAATAGGAGAATAGATAGGGAAGGGTAGTGCCGAGAGAAGGGTGAAGCAGGAAGGAACTCACCTTCTGCGTGAAATTGCGAGGGGGCTAGGGTTTAGATCAAATTTGTTTGAAAAACGGGCTGAAACTTAATGGAAAATCTATTAGTTAATTGGTAAATGGAAATCGAGAATGATATTTTATTTACCGTTCTATATCGACGGACTTTTGAGAATGGTATTTTATTTACCGTTTTGTATCGGCGATTAAATCCATAAATGTTTTAACAATAATGTTCTAGAAATTAAAAATATGGGCGGCTAATAAATTGGAAAAAAATTTTGAGAACGATTTTACTAAAACCGTTCTGGATTGACATACATTCCAGAACGGTATTCAAATAACGTTCTGGAATGTAAACTTTCCAGAACGATTTTACAATACCGTTCTGGAATGTCTACTTTCCAAAACGGTATTGTAAAACTGTTCTGGAAAATCATCTATCTAGAACGGTAATTTCAAATACCGTTCTAGAAAGTGTAATCCAGAATAGTATTTCAAATACCCTTTTGGATGTACCAGGATGGTTCTGTTCTAAAATGCAGTTTCTGCACTAGTCAAATATTGTAAGAGCACAAGAAACAAATCTCAATATTTCAGTAAAGAAGAAAGAATTTACCTTGTTACAACAATACATGATGAAGCTTTTCTTTTGGGAAATTTTGGAGACTATATATATATATATAGACACGCACACTGGATGATATGAAGGTGATTCATCTGGATCCAAATCATTTCCCAAAAACTACAAGTCAACTCCTCCCTAAAGATTCTCGCATTCAGACTTTACACTCTAGGCGACTTAATCAGCCTGTTTAGCAACAACCTTTCTAGAATTAGAAAGTTCTCTCGACATTGTTGGTGTTTCTTTTCTCCATATCACCATAACAATGCCTATGAAAGTATGCATCGGAGGATGAATTATTTACATGCTTTCTAACTTGCTAATGTTTATGACTTTTTACAATATGCTCTTACTAGAAGGGTGTTTGCTACCAACCAAGTACAAGGCTTGCAAAATCATAAGCTTCTGTGAAAATTGTTAGGCTTGCATAATCATGTAAGTATAATTGATCCATGTTGTACGATTGTGCAAGCTTTGCGAAATTCCCTTTTTCCTTTTCTTATTTCTTTATGTCTATAATGACTTGTTTGGGCTAGGTTTTCAATACTCTAGTTGGATTCCAAATCTTAATCATGTTTGTTCTTAAACTCAAATTTTCAATATTTACCCAACAACTTCTTACACATAACCTTATTCTAAAATTTCTTTTTTTTTTCCTTTATACATCATTCACTCTTGTAGGAATCCCTTTTTTATTTTTTTTCCTTTATATAGTTGGTGTGGAGCGGAGGTGAGGAGAATAATAAGGGGTAAGGATGTGCATACGATTCAAACCAGACCAGTTTTTTAGGTTTGATCAGGACCGATGCACTGTAAATTCTTAAAAGCTTAGACCGTAGAATGGACCATACCATGTTAAATAGTGTTAGAAAATATAATGATTTAAAAATAAAATTAAAAACTTTTTGACCCTTTAATCAACAACCAATTCCAATTTATGCCTTTGATTTTAATAGCCATAAATAGCAACGGCTAGATGTCATGAAGACCCACCAACAACTCTTGTGCTTTATAATATATTCTTAATCATTTTGTTTCCTATGAATACCATCACATTTTGGTCAGAATAAATCGAAGCCTTCTGCTCTCTATTATAGTTTATATACAAAATTATTCATCCATTAGAAAGCTTAAAATAGTGAGATTTCTATTTCTTTTCAAAAAGAGAAAATACGTACATATCTTATAGGTTATAGCTATTAGAAGCAAAAGGCTGCTACTAGCTTTTGGTCATAGCTTATTTCGAGCAAAAAATACATTAATCTACATCTTTATAATTTTGCCTTTTATTGAGCATTGAGTATTTAAGTGGTTCGGGGTTCTCTTCGTTGCATTCGAATGAGTTTTAATGGGTTGTCGAATCTGGGAAAGGGCGTGCTGTCAATATTATTATCGCTGTAGTGGAGGCGTTTTCCTCTCTAAAGAGAGTGATACAGCGTGCTTTGACCCAGGCCTTTTTTAACCATACTTTTATATTATCTTTAGTTTCTTGTTGTTATTAATTTATTTGCGTGTCCTATATCAGTAGAAATATTATTTTATTTGATTAGTTATTTTGATTGTTGAATCGTGATGTAAATTTTCTACAATTTTAGAGAGTTTAAACCTCTTATTATTTCTAATCATTTAGGTATAATATGATACTTGTTGAAGTATGGAATTTCTTAAATCCTTGTTTTTCATGAGTTTACGATAATTGAGAATAGCTATTTTTGAACTTCAAAATTCACAACACAGTAATTTGAAGAACTTTTGTTTGTTTTATTATATTAAAAAGTTGGTTTATCGATCTACATGTATTAGCATAGTGCAATTTCTATATTGAGTTTTTTAAGATCCATGTTATATAAATTGCAATCTGATTTGTTCATGTGCATCTTGTAACACGCCTTTAAATTGGGATTATCTTATCTTTGCAATTGCTATTTAATTGCGTATATTGATTATGTATAATTCTCAATTTGATCGGCTGTACTATTGTACTATTGAGGTTAATGATTCAAAGTAGTGTTGATAATTCTTTTGAGATTCCATTTGCTTTCTTAAAAAAAAATTTGACCGAAAGTTCTCATTTTAATTGATAAGTCATAAAGCAACCTTTAAGAATTTAAAGTTGGAAGCGTCTTATTTCTATAGTTGAATTTCAAATTTTATTTTTTGTGTACGAAATTCAATTGTTTAGCTGAATCATTAGTTTGATTCTTATATTATGATTGAACTTTTGTTTCTTGATCTAATTCGGTTGGTCTAAATTAGTATTGGACAAATAAAAATTATTGGTTTTGATAGATATGTATGTGATATTAATCATGTTTTGGCTCATGGTGATCGTCAATATTTTATTACTTATTTCTAAAAATATTGCTATGTTTAATTAGTCAATGTGAAAAGTACTCTGTTTGAAAATATTTTAAAGTTTGGGGGTGACTAGCCAATGTTAATATTCACATTACTAAGAAAAGGAAAATAGGCCCCACAGTTGTTGATGTAGGCTATTTTTTGAATAATACTCATTATAGATTTTGGTGTTTAATTCTGAGATTCATGAAATAGCTAATAATATTATTATTGAATTTAGATATGCTATTTTTCTTTGAAAATATTTTCCTTGTGAAAAATAAACTGTCTATACCTGTTGATGAAAGATCTAACTCTATTTCTCCTTCAAAATTTTTAATGAAGAGCATGTTTAGTCTATAATGAGTAAAAGTATTATATAAGCTAAAAAAATTGATGATGATTTTTATACGTTATTACTTGAAAATGATCTTAAAGCTTATAATGATGCTTGCATTAGTTTTTGATCGTATGTTGATGAAATATATAATTTTAGTATATTAGCAAGATAAATTAATAGCCCTGATACACTCATTGAATTGATCTAGAGAGATTGCTTAAACATATAAAAGGATTATGAAATGTGATATTAAATCCACCAGTTTTCCTGATGCGAATTAAATTATTAATTATGAGGAAACTAAGTTAATATGTGGATATATGTTTTGCAATAGTAGGTGGAACTATTTTAGACTATGATTTTCTATGGAAACAGAGCTAATTGTCATAGATGTCGCTTGTACAGAGACTGAACGACTTAAAAGTTTTTTGAATGATATTCTATTTTTCCTAAGCATATCCCTCATATTTCCTTAATTTGTGGTAGTCAAGTTGCGATTGTTAGCTAAAATCAAAATTTATAATGAAAAAGAGGCACTTGACTATGTGACATCAATAAGGAATTTAATTTTTATGGTGTTATTTCTTTGAGTTTAACCTTTTTTAGGTCTGAAATAATATTGTGTAGCCGCTCAAGAAGAGATTAATGCGTCAGCAAGTATTATTAACATCGAGTGAATGAGACTGACGCCTATTAATTAAGTTACAACAGAAACTCGTGTTCGAAAGTATGACAATCCCATGAACGAAGTTCAATGGGTAACAACGAATTTGTAAGAATGGTAACTTCGAAGTGCGCAATAATAATAAATTATGTTTGTGATGAATTTCTGGATCTCATTCATATGGTGTAGCGCTCTTCATGTGACGTTTGAGGTTGATTAAAACTCTTAATGAATCCAAAGGCATATCTTTTATTGCGGGACGGTTGGTCACAAGTCACCCTTGGAGGATTCACCTAAGTGAACGTGGTGGTGGGTCGCCACTGTAGGGGTATAAGTTACTACCTAATGACTTACATGATCGAATCGCAAGTTTTGGTTCATGGTTAACGATTCAGTTAATCATTGACCACGGTTCACAATTAATCGAACCGTGAACCGATTTTGGGTGATTCGATTTTGGTTTGAGATAACCTCAAATCGTGAACCGCCGATTCAAAAATCGCCAGTTTTTTAGTTTTTACCTTTTTCTTTTTTGAAAATCAACGTTCGAGATCAAATTAATCAATCGATAAAAAAACTAAGCTAGCCGATGGTTACAAACCAGAACTGGTTTTTGTCCGGTTTGGTTACAGCGTGTTCACGTCTGGTTTTTGTCCAGTTTGGTTACAGTGTGTTCACGTCTGGGTTTAACCGGTTGCCTACCCTTAATTGGACGCTCCCAGGCCTTTTATAAGCCTATGTTTCCTTCTCTTGACGAGATATATATGAACATGTTTGTGTGTTTGTCCGTGCATCTCGTAGACCACAAAATTAGACTTGGGTGACTTCATAAAAATCATAACTTTGTATCTTAGTTTCTTCGTTGGCACTTGAATCATTGTAATTTCACTTTGTGTGAGAAAGTTATGGCTAAGATACGAGAACTGCTACAAATTCGTCCTAAATTGGACTTTGGTGCCTTCGTGAAAATTTTAACATTATCTCTTAGTTTTTTGGCGCTTAAATCACTGCAATTTCATCTCATGTGAGAGAATTATGGCCAAAATATGGAAGGCACTACAAATTTGTCTCGAATTATACCTTGATACCTTCATAAAAATTGTGGCTCTGTTTCTTAGTTCTAATGTTAGCGCTTGAATCATCCCAATTTCACTTTGTATGAGAAAGTTACGGTCGAAATACGGAAATTGCTGCAAATTCATCCCACACACGAGAATTGTCATTTTGTCGTTACTTTGCCTTTGACTTGTTGATGTGAACCGCAACATCATCGTGCATATGACCTCTAAAAAGAATGTTGAATACTCAAGATCTCCACATGTCCGGTTATGAAAGGTGAAAACCTTAACCCATTGCCTAACCTTGGTGTGTGAAGATGACACAAGAAAATATATTTGTTTGTTTGGCAAATATGCCTCAAAACAAAGGACTCGAATCACTCAAATCGAACATCGAATGTAGGAGTTATGACCAAAATACAAAAACTATTACAACAAGATAGTACGAGTAAGAATGTCGTTTTTTTCCATCTTTTTTCATTTTGACTCGATTACTCGGCCCCCGCCACTCGACCTTTTATTACTCAAAACATAAAATAGATGAATCAAGACAACTAACAATAAAATATTATAAGCTATATAAGGATTACAAGAACATCAATAATTTGATGACATCGTAATCAAAACGTTTCACTTATTCATCTTACATGTGTTCCTCATTCACGTGCATCATATGATAGTCTAAACAACGTCCAAGGTTTAGACTAACATTCGTTTGAATTCTGAATTCTGGTATTTAGAATTCTCGGGTATTTCCCAATTCTCCAATTTTCATCATTTGCCCTCTCCTTTTTAAAATCTTTTCTTTTCTCGATCCAGTATTGGAATATCGTTTCCCCACGAATTTATCTATTTTTCTGGTCAAGAAACCGTAGAACCTCAAGTTGTCGGTATTGTTGATTGTATTGAGAAGGAATTAGGTTATTGAACTTTTTATTTTTCTAGTTTGTTATAGGATTCAGAATTTTTTATTTTTTACTGTAGATGTCAAATCATGTCTGAAAAGTGGGGTGATAATATATTATTATATTAAATTTGATGTCAAATCATGTATGAAAAAGTGGATTATAATGTATTATTATATATTTAGTAAAATTTAATTATTTAGTTGTAAGATATTATTGTTCGAGCATTTGATTTTTAAATATTAAAACAAACGAGTATTCGATATTTCGAATTTCGAATCAAAGATTCGGAATTCTAGCCCAAACATACACTAACAATGTCGAGAATTCGTCACAAAATTTTACAAAAAGCAACACGTAATATCTTTCAAAATTCACATGTTAATGGGTTTAAACTCACAACTTGTCCCAAAGGGAGGGACCAAATTGCAAAAGCATACTTCTATAGTTCGCTTGCTGCGTCAGCAGTCTCCCGTTCTTCTTTGCGCTTGGGTGGGGAAATTAAAACCAGCGTATTATTTATCATCTCAAATTCCCTTGTAACAGAAACGAAAGATTGCGGTAAAAAACAGATGAAAATTTGCTAGAGGAAAAGAAAGGTTAAATCTGTTGTTTGGTGTACTTAAACACCTTTTCCCAATTCTCCAATTTTCATCATTTGCCCTCTCCTTTTTAAAATCTTTTCTTTTCTCGATCCAGTATTGGAATATCGTTTCCCCACGAATTTATCTATTTTTCTGTCAAGAAACCGTAGAACCTCAGTTGTCGGTATGTTGATTGTATTGAGAAGGAATTAGGTTATTGAACTTTGCGACGTGATTTGATTTGAGTAATGCGGTGTCTGGGGTTTTGAGATAGTGTTAAAAATGGCCGGCGCCGGAGGGGTAAATCTGGAGAAATTCGAGGAGTATTTCCAAAGAGCGGATTTGGATCGTGATGGCAGGATCAGTGGAGTTGAAGCTGTGACTTTTTTGCAGGGATCCAATTTGCCCAGACAAGTTCTTGCGCAGGTCAATTTCATATTTCATCTTCTCGGTGACTTTGATTGATTTTCTGGATGTGTGTGTGTGTGTGTAATTTACCTATCGTGTTTGTGGGATCTGTGGAGTTGGTTCAGTTTGAGTTTATGTATTCGTTTTTGAGCTGTTTAGATGTAGAGATGTGTTTTTATTTATAAATGAAATTTTATTCTTTATTATTAAGTAAATATATGAGGGTTTAGTAGTTGTTCATATTTTAATAGTTGTATAAAGTGACATTAGCAATTATATTGGGTTTCAGCAGTTGATTTACACTGCCTACTTGTCTAGGATTTTGTTTTTGGAGAAGGAGAAGAGTAGATATGAACTGTTAACTGTTCTCTGGGACTCATCATGATCAGGAAAATTGTGTAAATCATTGGTCTCATTGCAAATACAATTCTTTAATTGGTATAATGCACCTTTTTTTGGATAATGATACTGTGCCCTTGATTTGTGTCCATGATAGTAGAAGTTTGTATGGTTGAATTGAAGGGCTTTGTTAGATATCTTAGCGACATATTTTCCCTAAGGGATGGAATGCACCCAATATTATGATATCGTCTTATTAGAAGCTTTGTAGCTGTGTCATAATTCCTTGCCCTAGGTTATCAGTCAAAAAGAAAGCTTTTGTGTACTTCAATGGTTCAATCTCCTTTCTTCTCATGGATGAAATACAGTCTTGTCCCCTTCAATTTATTCTGTTTCCTTTTCTATTTTATTTTATTATTTATAGGCAACGCTTAGTTTTAGCTGAATGCAGATCCTGATTGATGAAACAATTTCCATATATATATATATATATATATATATATATGTATGTATGTATGTATGTATGTATGTATGTATGTATATTGCAGATATGGGCGCACGCCGACAAGAATCACATTGGCTTCCTCAGTCGTCCTGAGTTTTATAATGCTCTTAAGCTTGTTACAGTGGCTCAAAGCAAGCGAGAATTGACACCGGATATTGTCCAGGCAGCACTATTTGGTCCTGCTTCTGCTAGAATCCCACCTCCACAAATAAATGTGGCTGCTACACCTGTGCCACAGCCAAATCCAGTAGCGGCTTCACCTTTACCACAACAGATGAGACCAACTACACAGCCAAATCCAGTAGCTGCTTCCCCCTTACCACAACAGTTGAGACCAACTACACAGCCACCTTCTCAAAACTTTGGATTCAGAGGGCCAACACCTCCAAATACTAATGCGAACCAGCAGTTTGGAACTGTGCAGTCAAATATAGGCATGACCCAACAGTTTAGACCCATTCCTTCATCTACAGGTATGAACCAGCCGCCTGGGCTGGCACCTTCAAGTTCAGGCGTGAACCAGCAGTTTACACAATTACAACCTGCAACTACAATGAACCAGCAGTATAGGCAGGTTCAACCTACAGGGACGGGTATGAACCGGCAGTTTGGACAGTTGCAACCTCCGAGTACAGGTATGAACCAGCAGTTTGGACAGCCACCTTCAAGTACAAACATTAACCAGCAATTTTTCCCGTCTCAAGGTAACCAGATAAGGCCGCCTGTATCCATGTCTTCTACTCCCGCTTCACATCCATCTCCGGCTGCAAGTAGGCCAAATGTTTCTGTTTCGATGGCTGAAGATTGGCTTGGTGGGAAAATTGGTCCTGCTTCCACTGGAACAATAACACAAAACAACTCAGTAAAAGAACCCAGTTCCTCGATTTCACGAGTTGCTTCAAATCCACAGGATCTACTTTCAACATTTTCTTCAACCGCTGTCAAGGATCTTAAAGGACCACTTAGTTCAGGAAATGGGCTTACTTTGGATTCGATGTTTTCAGGGGATGCGTTCTCTGCAAACCAATCTTCTTCCTGGAAAGTTTCTTCTGCACCACAACAACCTGCAATTAGTGTGCCTACCTCCTCAGCCATTGTTCCTGTCACTTCAAGTTCCCAGCCTCCAGATAAGCCTGATCCATTTCAAGCTTTACAAAGCACTCTTATAAAACCATCTAATGCGTCCCAGGCTGCGCAGACACCATCTCTCCCGAAATCTAATCAGCAGGCTCCAACTCAAGTTTCTTCGTCAGTCTTGTCTGCTGGGGTCCAAGCTGGTGTGGGGATTTCAACATCAGAGCAGCCTCAGGTTCCATGGCCAAAAATGACACGTGCTGGCATTCAAAAGTATGCAAGAGTTTTTATGGAAGTAGACTCTGATAGAGATGGGAAAATCACTGGTGATGAGGCACGCAACCTATTTTTAAGTTGGAGGTTACCAAGAGGTATGAAACACCATGTTTATTACTCAAGTCTAAACCTGCATGCATGGACACTTTTTACAATGTATGCTTTCTGTTCTCTGGTTAATGTTGAATTAAATTTGTTGACAATTTTTTGGAGAGTTCGACCAGGATTTACATAGAATCTCTTCTGATACAACCTGTTTACCGTTGTGTTCTCTGTAATCTAGCCTTCTCAAGCTGTTTGTATTGACTTTTTGATTAGGGTTATTTGTTTTTGACAATGCATTTGGAAATTTGATTCTGCTCAGACTGAGACCACTTGATTCTCATTCCATGACGAATATATTATTATTATTATTATATTATTATTATTATTATTATTATTATTATTATTATTATTATTAAACTTAAAAATAACGGAGAGCAATGATACAGTTACCATTTCTTGTTTGTCCCTTCTTGGTAATGAAAATTCCTGTGTATTGACTCTTGTTCCAACCCACACACAATTTTCAATTTCATGAAGCACCTCGATGGCATTATTATATAGATTAGTACTACTTGCTGACACTGCTTGAAAATTTGTTCCTGTGGAAGTCATTATCAATTTATTATATTTATAAGTCTATGAGTCTAAGTTGCGATGATATCCTTGAGACAGATTCTTTTGACCACATGCATTACTCCTTATTAAATTTCTGATTATTTTTATAGATGTCCTATAAAGAAGTGAAAGTATTGGATGAGCTGTGCATTAGTATGATCAATTTTTGATGTTTCCTTATGCATTGAAAATCTTTTGATTCTTTGATAACATTATGCTTATATTTTTGGTGACCATTCCAGAGGTCTTAAAGCAGGTTTGGGATTTATCAGATCAAGATAGTGATAGCATGCTCTCTCTGAGGGAATTTTGCATTGCTCTCTATTTAATGGAGCGGTACAGGGAAGGACGCCCGCTTCCATCTACGCTGCCCAATAGTGTCATGCTCGATGAAGCTTTATTGTCAGGAGTAGGTCCACCTACAACTTATGGAAGTACGGGGTGGGCCCCCCCCAATTCTGGTAATTATTGACTTGTTCTTCAGATATTTGATTTCTGTCTTTCGTTAGTGGTTGTACATTACTTATTTTCTTCTTCATTTAGGCTTAAGACCGCAGCAAGGCTTCCATGGCACCCAGCCTGTTACGCCTGCTGGTTTAAGGCCTCCAATGCAGCCCATAGTTTCTCATTCTGATGGATCAATGCAATTCAATCAGAAAAGCACTGGAGGTCCATTCATAGATAATTCCCACGCTAATCAACTCAGCAATGGAGAGGCAAATTCTTTAGATACTAAGGAGCAGGAGGCAGCTGAAACCAATGAAGTGGTATTGCCTTACCTTAACTCTTTCCTTTTCTGTTTCACTATGGGGTCCTCATCCAGAATTCTGAATGCTTGTGAACTGAATGGTCTTCATGTGATTTTGTCTTGTTCATCCTTGAATTTTAACACATAATTTTCCCGTACTATAGCATGCCTGCATATTTATAACTCTTGAAACTGGATTATCATTTATTAAAATTTGTTTCCTATGGAAAAGTTCTCTTCTGTAGTATTATCTATTTATTTTTTTCCTGAAAACAGTATAAACCTAAAATCCAGTCTGATAAGTCTTACCTCAAATATCATTTCTGAGAATTTAATCCCAGTCATATGTTTCTATGGTAAATTGACCTCATTGAAGCTTAATGTGGTCCTGCTCTTGTTCTGGGTGGACCTCTGCTAGGATTAGGTTTAATCCTTCTTTTGCCTTTTCCTGAGGCAGCAAATTTTATAAAACTTGGTTTGACACACTTCCTTTGATTACTGTTAGGTTGACAACAAGGAGAATGTGCTTTTGGATTCCAGAGAGAAGCTTGAATTCTATCGAACAAAAATGCAAGACCTTGTGAGTTACTTTACTCTTTTTTTCCTTATTTTCCATTGTTGTGAGTCGTGCATCATCTACCACGATATATTTTTTTAGGTTTATTTCCGTCAACCTTATTTCCCTTGACTTTAGTCCATTAAGGTCATATAACTATAACATGATTAATCTTTTTCTTTCAAACTTTTATGCCCTTTATTAAAATTACCTTCCAGGTTTTGTATAAAAGTAGATGTGATAACCGACTCAATGAAATTACTGAAAGGGCTAGAGCAGACAAAAACGAGGTATGCGTTGAAGCTTAAGATATATGCTTTTGCATTCAACTCCAATTCCTTTATGTGGCTGCGTTCTTCAATTATTTTCTTAAGAAAAGTACTAAACTATCAGGCCGAGATACTGGAGAAGAAATATCAAGAGAAATATAAGCAAGTCGCAGAAATTCATTCTAAATTAACTATTGAAGAGGCTGCATTTCGTGAAATCCAGGTAACTTCTCATGCATCCCACCTCCCCTTCGTGATATTAAATTGTTTGCTTTGTTGATTTCGACTGATGACAATATTTAATATTTTATTGAACTGGAGTTTGGTACAATCAATTGTGTTGATGGTGGATTTTGTTTCCAAATTTATGTTTGGCCCTATGTTGCTTGGACTCGAGTACGGGTGTCCGACACTGGTACATATCTAGAAGTCCGACTCTTCATTTTTCATAAATTAGGATATGTGGACACGGCTATTAAGGATCCAAAATTAGGATACAGGTATGGGATACGTCTATAAATGTATTCAAAAAAGAACAAGTCAGAAATATAATAAATAATATCAAAGGGAAAAACAGAATGAAACCCAAGAGAAAAAAAACTATTGTCGATATTTTGAAGAGCCCAAGCTCCCACACCAACACATGTCAGATTCGGGGGACACGGGTATGGCTCCTGTTTTGAAGAGTCCGAGCAATAGCGGTCTGGCCCAACTCCCAAGGCTCTGTTTGGTTGGTGATTGGGGAAAGATTTTGGGGGAAGGGTGATTGGGAGAAGTTTTTGGAAAATGTGTATTAGAAGATAAATGCATCGGGAAACATAAAAATAGTGCTTGTTAGGTGATTGGGGGAAGAAACTTCCCCCAAATGCTAACCAAACAAAGCCAAACTCTTTGAGGTGAATTGAGAACCCTAACTTTTGCTGTCCCGCTCGCTTTCCAAATCACTGCCGAATTCAGTAGTCCCATTCTTGTCCTAACCACTATTAATAATTTTTCAGTCTCCAAGGCCATATTATTCCTGCTCCACACAAACATCTTCTGTCTATTGCGTATGCCCCTAAGCCTCCTTTGTTTGCCACTCTTCAAAATCGTGCATGAGACTTTCATCTCACACGGCCGCTTTCCACCCAAGTGACTGCCACCAACATCCCCCAAAATGTCTTGTCATTATTGCTCATCCTCTAATTAGGAGCTGTGGTCAACAGTACCTTTACCGTTTTTCCAAATGAGACATCCCTCAGCCAATCTCACTAGATCGAGTATAGAGTGCAATTACCCAAACCAAAGATGTTTTATCACCTTTTGTTATTCTGTTACTTTTCATTTTTATGAAAATTATTATTATTATTTTCTTAATTTAAGAATGTATTTTGTTGGCAAAAATATGGGTAGTCATTGTACGTTTAATCATTGGGTACACTCCAATACTGCTTGGTGGAAAGACCATGACGATTTTTCTTTCACAGCCATTTTCGAATTCATCAACCAAACTTGCGATAGTGTGTGTTGATTTCTTTGCATTCCCATATTCATTCTCCTTGTATCACCATTTCATAATTATGAATGCAATATATTGTGTTCTAGGCGAGGAAGACGGAGTTACAACAAGCAATCACTAAAATGGAACAAGGTGGAAGTGCTGATGGTATTCTTCAGGTCAGAATTGAAGCATAATGGTGTTTTACAAGTCTTGTACCATTTGAACCTTTTCAGTTTTACTGTATTCCTGGTTTGTATAGGTGCGTGCTGATCGTATACAATCAGATCTTGAGGAACTAACGAAGGCATTGACTGAGCGTTGCAAGAAACATACTGTAGAGATCAATTCATCCTCATTGATTGAGCTTCCCCCAGGTAACTATGAAACTTTTAGCAGTCTTACCTGTGATTTTAAATTCCCATGGGCCAATTTGCTCTCATGTGTTCTTATTTCGTTTTTAACTGAATGTGTTTTGGTTTTTATTTGCTAAATTTTCTGTTGTGATTTTTTGGCATTGTTACCTGGAGTTAGGGATATATACCACACTCCATCTATATTTCTGAACTTTTTATCACTAGGTACATTAATATACTATGTTACCATAATTGTAAAAGGCGTGCAGGGCGATGAATCAAACGCCTTGCTAGCCCAAAGGTGAGTGCTGTGTGAAAGGCGCGCTTTTTGTGCGTCTTAGTGCACCTTTTTTTCCGCCTCAATGCGCCTTTTTTGCGCCTAGGCACGCCTGGCAAACAGTTTTTTTATTTGTTATATTTATTGTAAGAACCAATTCACTCTTATTAACATCCCAAAACAATATAATAATTGTTATCATAGTAATTGTTATAACTTGTGTGTTTGATGTTTGGTTTGCTCTTGAAAATTGACATGAATATATATATGTGTGTGTGTGTGTGTGTATTGTGAAATATAATGAGTTATAACCTTATATTTGCCTGTTTGTAATCTAAAAACAAAGTTAATATAATTTTTAATTTTTTAATTTTTGCACCTTATGTGCAAAGGGCTCCCGCCTTGCCTTGCGCCTTGATGTGTCTCTCGCCTTTTAAAACTATGTATGTTACTTAGATAAATGGCCGGTTCAATTAAGTTCTGCATTCTAGGTGGCTCCAGAAAGCACAAAAGAGAAGAAACCACCTGTATGCAGGAATTTGTGTGGGTCGTTTTCTAGTTTTGTGTCTAGTTATGATTAATTAATTTCAAGTCGGTGTATTGTTAATCCATTGTCCATGCAATTGTATTGTGATTGGATGCTGAAAGTAAATATGTAATTATACTTTGTATTTCCTTAAGGTTGGCAACCTGGGGTTCCAGAGATAGCAGCGATATGGGATGAAGACTGGGACAAGTTTGAAGATGAAGGTTTGTCGTCTGTTACTTATGAATCTTAAATTTACCCTTTTGCTCGAATACTCCATCAATGTTGTCCATAAGTAGATATTTAACTTGGGAGTCACCGCAAACATGCAATGACGTGCCTAAAATTTTATTTTACAGGGTTTTCGTTTGATGTTGTTGTTCCTGAAAATGCTAAGTCACAGTCAGATCAGATAGAAAATTCCTCTCCAACCCGTAGCTTATCCCCGGACTCAGTGTCGAATGCTGCGGCAGCTGAAAAGCTCTTTGCTGGTGCCTTCGATGACGAATCAGTGTATAGTGCAGATGAATCAAAGAGCCCACGAGGAAGTCCAGGGAGGCAAACACCAAATGAAAGTCCATCTCAAGAATACTCCGAGGATCATTTCAGGAAAAGCTCTGGTGATGATGCTGAAACTCACAGGTTTGCGTGTTTCGTTTTTATAAACTAAGATCACCAAATTGTATTGTGAAATTCTTGAATGCTCTCTCAGTTTATTATTATTATTATTATTATTATTATTATTATTATTATTATTATTATTATTATTATTATTATTGTTATTATTGTTGTTGTTGTTGTTGTTGTTGTTGTTGTTATTGTTGTTGTTATTGTTGTTGTTATTATTATTGTTGTTGTTATTATTATTATTATTATTATTATAAGCTTTCCGTTGCTCCGCAGAAGCTTTGATGAACCTGCTTGGGGCAATTTTGACAACAATGATGATATTGATTCAGTCTGGGGCTTCAATGCTAAGGCAAGTAATTTTGTAGCATTCTTGCTCTTGTAAATTACATGGTTTGTAACACATTTAAGGGGGATATTTGTACATTTTTAAAATATAACTGGATCTTCTCTTTTTAATTAGGCTAAACCTCTGGGATAGTTTTTGTAATCATCCCTAATTTCAAATACTGCTGTTGATATCACTCTTTTCATGCTTAATGTTACCTTACCATCATCTCTATTTTCACTGACAGGACCCGGATCATGGGAAGCATGACGAGAAATACTTTTTCGGGTCTAACGACTTTGGTGCAAGTCCAGATAGAAATGGATCGCCTCAATCAGATAGTCCATTCCAGAAGAATAGCCCATTTAACTTTGAGGATTCTGTCGCTGGGTCCCCACGCTCCAGGGCCAACAATTCTCCAAGATACAGTGTTGAGTCGAGAGATCAATTTTTCGACAATTTCTCAAGATTTGATTCCTTCAGTACACATGATCGTGCCTCTTCTCCTCGTCGGGAGAACTTGTCTAGGTTTGACTCCATAAGCAGCACGAGTGGCTTTGATCATAGCAACAACTATTCGTTTGATGACTCTGATCCATTTGGTTCTAGTGGTCCGTTTAAGGTCTCGTCAGACGTATCACCTAGAGAAAAGTTCTGAAAAATTGAATGCTTTTTTGCCGATTGATTTACAATAGATTGTGGACATGAGTGCAGTTTTGTAGCGTACTCCAGAACATGGGTCAATGAAAGATCAACGGCTTCTATATTGGCGCAGCATGCTGCTGTATCATTACCACTGAAGAATCTGGAAAAAAAAAAGGAAAGAGATTCTCATGTAATAGTTTTTTCCTCATCGTGTTCTGGAATTGTTTTTTTTTTTTTTTTTGTTGTTGTTGTGTTCACTTTATTTTTCCGGTCAGGTTGGGATTGTGAGCTGTGTGAATTGGTATGAAATTACAGCAAATGTGAAACATGTATTCCTTTGCAATCCATATTTGATGACAGATGTACTGTAAGTGAATGATTGATGGATAGTAAATAAGAGTTTTTGCATGATTCTTGTATTCTGAATTGGGATAACATTATAAAAATTAATTCTGGGGGTGACATTTTATTTCCTGCTCTGAAGCACCGTATCAAAGGGAGACTTAATCCACTGTGCTAAAATTTACACAAACTGAAATTCCCACAAAGAATGAACAAGGTAGCAGCATATTAAGCATAAAAAGAGGAGTATTTATTTAAAAAAAAAGAAGAAGAGTTTTGCACTATTTGAAGCTCAAATGCCATTGGATCTCATAATGGCTCTGTCAAGTTTGGGCTAGACAGTAACGAAAATTCAACCCAAAATCCAATTAAGAAGTGTAAAAAATTAAAAAACCAAGAAACATATTTATCTGGGCCTAAAGAATTGAGAATCAGATGACCGACTCAATTAAGATCTAATTTTTGGGTGAAATTCTTTTGCTGCAAATTCTTCTATATATTTTTCTAAATATCGGCCCGGAATGAAAATTTCTGGCCGGAAATCCTCGCTACACTCAGTGCTTGTGTTCTCTCTCTGAAACCATTTTCTTGATGACTCACAAGCAAGCAGTTCCCTTTATTTCTATTAAATTAAATAACGAAGAAAGAACATTTACACGAGACACTACACTAAGCTAAAAATGCCATCCTTTAGCTCTCCAATATCTCTGCGCATTTTCATTAACACGAGCATTTCTCAACTTGAGAAAGAGTTTATACGCCATCTCAACTTTATTCGACTCCATCAACTTGTTCTTCAGTTTGCTACAAATAATCCTCCCCGGGAAAAGTCCCTTGCTAATACACTCTTCCATAACAAGACTCGCAGTCTCAAGCCTCCCCGTGTTGCACAGACCATTTATTATATACTCATAAACCTTCATATCAGACTCATAACCACTCTCTTCCATCTCATTCCATACACTCAACAGCATCCCACATTTGCCAAACCTAGACAACCTCATCAGCAACAATTTATACGCCGTTAGCGATATTTTACACCCCGCTTTTCTTGCATTCTTGTAAATCATCAACGCAGCGTGAGGTGGGCCGTAGCTACACAAAGTCTCGATAAATTGAGTCACGGTTCCCGTGGACGGAATTACCCCTCGGCCGAGCATATCATCGAACATCTCAATAGCATCCGCAACTCGTCTACTCTTGAGAAAATACGATATGATTCTAACGTAAGTATCCACGTTTGGCTCAATACGACTACTCAACATCCGTCGGTAATATTTCAAACCCTCATCAATATCGTCATTAGCGATGAAATTAAAAATCATGGCGTTGTAAACTTCGGGGCTTAGCTCATTATCCTTCTCGTCCACGTACTTAAATATCTTGACCGCATCATCGACTCGACCAGCCCGCCCGAAGCTCTCGATGACGTAACTATAAGTAACGCAATCCGGCTCGACTCCATCGTCCACCATCACTTTCAAGAATTTCTTGACTTGGGCAACTCGGCCGAACTTCGACCACCCGCCTATGATGATATTATACGTCGCGCAATCACATTGTACCTTGTCTCTCATTTTATCGAACATCTGACATGCGATGCCCATGTGCGAGCGCTGAGATAAACATTTCAAGGCAACACTCAATGTTTCCTCATTACATTCCAATCCATACTTTTCCAATTCTCCGAAGAATTTAGTAGCTTTGGAAACGAGGCGAGCTCGGAGAAAACTATCCATGAAAATGAAAAGGGTATCAGAATTAGGGCTTAAACCTTGATCCCTCATATCTTTCAAAATTTCCATCATATGCTCAAAGAATTTTCGCCTGCCTAATGCCTTGAGTAATACATGGTAAGCGTCAATATTTCTGGACATATTCGGCTGCTCAATCGCCCAATTGAAGAAGGCAACTATTGATTCACCACATAAGTTACCTCTATTCACAACTTTAGCAAATACGTCGTCGTTTAATTCAACGTCAACGCCATTTAATGCGCGACGGATAGCAGTTTTGCCGCGGGGTTTTTGCAGGAAAACACCGCGCAATTTGTCTTCGGGCGGCAAAAAATCATCCACCGCCCTGATTTCCAATTGCTTGTTGACAGTGTTGGGTTCGTGAAATGATATGGGTAATATATCGGAGAGCTGGCTCAGTACACGGGACTCGTTGTCGCTGGATTGATTCTTGTTTGTGGAGTTTGGGGCAGAATCTTGGGTTAAAAGAGCAAATGCGAAGAATGAAGAGTGGTGAGGGTTCAGTATGGAAGCGTACCTGAAGGTGTTTGTTGAAAGTCTTCTGAGAAACATCTTCCATAGAAAGATTGGAAGCGACAGTCCGACCCTATTTCAATAAAATACTCCTTAAATTGATGTTTCATTTTTAGTCAGTTGTCATTTTGGTCATGACTTACCATTTTAGATTTTTGGTATTCACACATGATTTCATATTTCAAAATGTAAATAAACATGATGGATCAGATTTGCGTTCCACCTAACCCAATTCCAATAAGGTCCTGCACATAGGTACAACCAGCAACATGTGAGAGACAAGAAAGATAGATTTCTCGGGAGCTAGGGGTCTTTAAAGATATGAATACGATTAGCCGTATTGAACCGATTAAGTTTAACCGGTTAACCGCCGGTTAATAATCGGTTGATTGGTTACGGTTAACCGTTGACCGACTGTCACGGTTATAACCGTAACCGTCAACCGATGGCCGGCGGTTAGGCTACGGTTAACCTGACTGGCTAACCGTAATCGTCGGTTAACTGGAATTAAAAAAAAAAAAAACTAGTGACCAGTCGATCGACTGGTCACTGGATTAGCCGTTGAAAATCAACGGCAGAGATCAACTAGCCTTTGATGATCAACGATCGAAATTTGAATGGGAAACTAGCCGTCGCCGGTTAACCAGTTAACGGCTAGTTTTTCAAATTTTTCTTTGTTTTTTTAAACACATTTTGATACTTATAAATACCCCACTCCCCAACACCAAACCTCACACCAATTCATCTCTACTTATTCTTCTTCTTCTCTTATATTTTCAAGTTTCAAGTCAAGTTACTAATTTGTTCCAAAAATAATATCATTAATATTCTTAATTATCTTTTACAATATTACTATGGCAAGCTCTTCTCGTAATGTCAATACCAACACTCCAACCTCTTCCCGTCGAGGTCGAAGTCGAGGATCTCGACGACAATCTTCGGCCGTTGCCGGAGATTATATTCCCGACGAGATAACGGCGAAGGAAAGTTGAGAACCTATATAATCAAATCAATTTCGACTCGCAAAATCAAACCAATCTTGAAGAGGATTTACCTAATTTCGACGAATGCGAACCACCGGCCACTGTCAATTTGGATGAAGATGAGGAGGGAGCGGATAATATGCCACCGCGTCAATCAAAACCGAGGGAACTTGTTTTCCCCATCTTCCTAATGCATTTCACAAAAAAGACGATCAACGGGAATTTCGAGCGCAATGCAATTATTGCTCGACTCATTATACCTTCAGTTCTAAAAATAATAGAGGCTACGGGTCGCTCAAATACCACATGGAGAAGAAGCATCCCGACAAACACGGCGTTGATAGCTCTCAAATACAACTAAACTTCTCATCTTCATCCACCATCGACGTCGGGACCGACGACCAAGGTACGAGTTCTTCTGGTTTATTTCAATATACCGAAAGTGGTCATAGAAAGTTTCTTGCAAAATTTGTTTCCGTTTTGAGTATTCCTTTCAATCATGCGCATAGTAGTCATTATGAAAATTATACTAGAGGTGCATTTAATCCATCTAGCACTAGAATTTCATGAAATAAATTGACTCGCGATATTGAAAAATGGCCGGTAGTATAAATTGAATTTGATTTAAATATTTGATAGTTTGCCTCATAGTGTCTCTATATGTTCGGATATTTGGATGAGTTCCTTTCGTAATCATAATTATATGGGAATTACTTGCCATTGGATTGATAATTCTTAGACTTTGCAAAACATTTAATTGCATATAGAAAGTTTGATAGTCAATATACGGCGGTGAATATTTCGCGCAAAATATCCACTGTTTTGCCCGAGTATCATTTAGCTAACAACATTTTTTCAATTTCATTTGATATTGCCACCGCTAATACGACTAGTTTAGATATGTTAAAAGCTTTTTGTCAACCCGCTATTGGCGGCAAATTTTTTCATGTTAGATGCATTTGTCATATTTTGAATTTAAGTGTTCAAGATGGTTTAACTCTTTTTAAATCTAAAATTCAACCGATTAGGAGTGCTATATATTATCTACGTTCCCACGATTCGCTTCAAAAAAAAAATGGCGAAAGTTTTGCCGAGCCAATCAATTGCATCCAAAAAAATTCTCAAGTGATGTGCCAAATCGTTGGAACTCTACTTATAAATTACTTAATGATACTTTTGAATATAGAGATTCATTGTGTGCATTTTTTAATACTGAAGATGTCGATTTCGCATTATTTTCGCATAAGTATGATTGTTATAATATGACGTTCATTTTAAAAAATTTAACGATGCCACCGTGACTTTATCCGGTGTTTATTGTCCTACCTCCTCACTACTTGTTGATCAATGTATTCAAATAGTACTTGTTAGTACTGCTTTACTCGATAACTCTGAATTAGGTGAATGTATTGCTATGATGTTGAGTAAATGGGTCAAATATTTTCTGTACATTCCTGACATTTTTTTGATTGCAAAGTTTTATACCTGCATTATCGGATGGAGGGTTTACAAAATTTACTTAAAGTTTATTACGATGCATTAAAACCTTTTTTACAAGCTTCAAATATTGAAATTCCTAGCCCTTTTAGTGTTGCTCACCAAGAACAACAATCTTTAATTCAACTTTTTAAAGATTACAATGATCTACTAGTGATGATGTTAATGTGTCCCCTTCCCTCACCACTTCTAACATAAGACCCAACGACCCTCGATAAGCTCTAGCCCCATATATGAGGATAATTGAGGATACTAAGCGAAAATGACGAAGGGCTGGTGTTAGTCGATCAATGGAACTAGACAGTTATTTAGGGGCTTTTGAATCGAGTTCGGTTCCAAAAAAGCCCGATGGTATTACTAATGATCTTGTGCGGTTTTAGTCGAAAGTGTCCAATATTTTCCCACATTCTCTAGGATTACCAAGGAGGTTCTTATCGTTCCTGTTTCAACAGTTTTTGTTGAACAAGCCTTCAGCACGGGAGGTTATATGTTAGATGAGCGTCGGTCTACCTTAACATCCAAAACTTGAAAATCAAATGTTGATGAACGGGTGAAAGCCGAAAAACGAGAACAAGAAATGCAATTGAATGAAGGTGAAGAGAGCGACTATTATGATACCACTTCAGGAAGCAACGACAACGACAGATAGGTAAGTAGGTGAGTGAGGTAAGTATAAGAACTACGTGGACTTTGATTTCTTTTCGAGGATATGTAGGCAATTTAAAAATAATATTAAAAGTTAAAGTTTAATTTTAATTTCTAATATCAGAATTAAAATCAAGTCCTTTTCTTTTAACTTATTTTTTCAAAAAAATAAATAAATCAAACTACGTGGACTTTGATTCCTTTACGAGGATACGTAGGCGAGTCAATTCTAATATTAAAAGTTAGATTTTTTATTTTTAACATTAGAATTAAAATCATGTCCTTTTTTTTAAACTTATTTTTTTCAAAAACAAAAAAAACGATCGACTGCTTTTCTGTCGATCGACAGAGTTTCAGTCGATCGACTGTCCTTCGTAAAACCAATTCGCCTGTGTCCTTCAATTGATCGACTTCTTTTTAAAAATAAAAAATAAAAACCGGCGGTTAACCGTCGATTTTCCGGTTAACCACCGGTTTAACTGTAACCTTAACTGGTTCTCAGCCGGTTAGGTTACGATTAGTGTTAAATCAGTTAATTTAACCGACAGTTATTAACTACCGATTAATTAATCGTCCGGTTATTAACCAGTTCAACACCTCTAAATACGATAGCTATCTCCCACTCTCCAACGAATGCCAATAATTAAATCATCACAAACCCATAATAAGGCTCTTCTAGATAAAGGAATAATGCGAATTTCTTGAATATCGTGGTGCGGGAGTACTTCATTTTGAGAACAATGGCCACCAGGGACTTTTGGTTATCAACCGTTTGCCAAACTTGCTTTGCTAACATAGCTTCGTCAACAAGTGGGTTAAGAACCCTTCTTAGTCGGTTAGCCATCATATTTGGACATTTGACTACCAGGTAATATAACTGTTTATTTGGAACTTAGAAAAAAAAGATATTATTTAGTAAAGTTTTTATAGATTTCTGCTCTCTATAAATGTATAAAGTTGATATTCCTACTTATAATTTTTATTAGGTTAATTACGTTCTTTTCGACCTCGTTTTCTATTTAAATTTGATTTGAATGGTCTAGGCTTACACATAAAAGGTGTCCACAAAGGATCAGATAAAATGCATATCCATAACAATAAGAAGCTCAATATGTAGACGTTTCTGTATATTTCATGAAAGTCGAATGACAAACTACAATGTAGAATTTGAGGGTCTATGGTTTTAAAAATAAGTCTCAAATTTACAATGTTGTTATCAATGTTAAACAACACTGACTTCTAACATCGATCAGAGTAAAATATAAATTATGCAGGGGAAATAAGACTTAAGAACACGATGTAACAAATTTAGTTTACAAATAAAAGTATTTGTGAACTTAGGTGTACAAACCCAAAAACTATATTACTTTCTTTTTTTTTTGATCAATACAAAAATATTAAGTAATATATGAAAACTAAAGTATCAAAACACATGATACTAAATACTTGTCGCCTAGGTTGAACAAGCTCTTCTCTGTTGGTCACGCAACTTCGAATAACTTGTCGATCTCGATCAATGGCTCCAAGTAGTCTTCGTGTTCTTCCTCTTGCTCGTGCGTCTTGCGTCGTGCTCAGAAATCCCGTGCGTAAAGAACGATGTTACCAAGTTTAGTAATTCCTTGTCTTAAATAGACAATTCTAAAATTCTAAACTTGGTAAATAAGCATACTAGAATCTAGACACAATATAGGAAAATAAAGTCCTATAAATAAACTAGGAAACACAATCTAGAGTTCCTAATTACTTTTGTGCCTAAGAAAGGCAAATAACAAAATAGGAATTATTGTCAAGAATAAATTCCTCAACATACAAGATGAAGTATTTATACATGTTGACTGGACTAAGATCTGGAAGAACCAATAGCCAACTAACACATGTCTAAGAATAAAGTAAGAATACAACTAACTATAACATAAGAAAGTTGTTACGCTACGTGACGGTCACAGGGATTGTTAAACTCTGAATTTATGTGGTAAAATTGTGTCTTTTCCTTTGGAGAGTTCTCATATTAAATAGTATTGATACAATATGAAGTTCAGCCTTATCCTCCATTTTGTTAATAGTGTTAACTATTAATGATGAGGTGTCGGCGTGAGAGTGTTTTAAGACTGATGTGGATCAATCAAAATCTCCCAAAAATGACGTGTCGGCTTGTGGTTCATAGGGGGTCTATTTTGAGATGAGGCCAAAATTTTGACCCCCTATAAATAAGAACCTTTTTTTTTTTATTTATGGTTAAGGCTGTAGCCCACCTTTTTTCATGGTAGTCCTTTCTCACGAATATCCCTTTTCTTCTTCTTTTTTCTTTCTTTTCTTTCTCATCCCAGAGAGAACACGGTTTGATTTTTACTTCTGATTTATTCTTATTTCTTCTTTATCCTTCTTATTTTTTCTCCAGTGTGAATTTTCTTTTATTCGTTGTTTCTCCAGAATTTGTCTTCAAAATTTAACCCCCGTCTGCCCGTTTCAAGATCTGGAAAAATAATGAAAAAGAGCTACTCGGTCGTTTTTTTTATCCAATTCTTAGTTGTTCTAACAAAAAAAATGAATCTTATCTATTAGAACTAAAAGATCGAAGCAGGTGTTTGTAGGATTTTCTCCAATTCGACAAGAACCATGTATAATTCATTTTCGAGTAGCCCTATTTGTACCTACCAGTTTGGATTGATTAATTTTCCGATTAGTTTTTTATGGATCTTTTAGAATTGGAAATTAGGGTTTGTTGATAACTTGATGAGATCCGATCCAGACGCGGCAGGGGTGGCTATTGTCGATAAATGTTATGATCTACTTTCTTCGATCTAATTTTATTCCACATGATATTTCCACTTGCCCACAGCACTGTTCAAGTAAATTTCATCAATAGAAATTACTTTTTTTTTGTGTGTGTTTTCTTGAAATTGGGATCGTGATTATGGATTCAGAAATCTCAGATTTGGTAAAATTTGAAAATGAGTTTAATTATTGAAATCAATAGATATGGCAGGTTCTTCTTGTATGTTAGAAGTGTATTTTTGAAGATTGCTTCCTAATTTTATTAGATAAGCCTTTAAAAATAAGAAGTTGAGAGTAATAGTTCAAAAATCAGCATTTGCTGCTTCCATTAATAGTTCAAAAATTATTAGGTGATTTTATTGGGATATCTATTTTGGAATTTTTTTGGATTATTTGTCGATCTGATTTCAATTACTGAAAATTTACGTTTTTTATACGAAATTTGACTTTGATGTGTGGGGATGGCTAAAATCCTGATTTTCTCTTTTCTTTTTTGGTTCATTTCGGATATTTCATATCAATGATGTGTGGGGAGCGTTGTTTCTGGACGGCGCAAATTGTTTAAATCATTTTTGTGTTATTTTATGCTTGGATTTATTGATTTGGTGGGATAACTATGCAAATTGTTCAAATTAACCTTGGTCGTCTGGATTTATTTTTGGGATTGGATTTTAAAAATGAATTACATAGGATTGTGTAATGTTCAGTGGGTAACAGATTGGTTTGAGATGATGCTTGTGATATGGGATTTGGGTTTTCTAAATTTTTTTTTTTGGACTTTTGATATTATTTTGTGCTTGGGTTTATTGATGTTTGTGGGGTAACTATGTTAATT
>BMAC01000051.1:1400973-1421825 GCA_014905375.1 Phtheirospermum japonicum
GACCTCCCAAAACAGTAGACGAAGCCCAGTGTAATTTATTCGAATTATTGTTTAACTTAGTATTTAGTATCTTTACATTTTCCTATTTTAGTTCTTCCTTTTGTACCATATGGATTTTCGGTCGATGATGACTTTGTTTTATTATTTCTGGCTTCATTTTTTACAATGAATTTTGTCTTTTCCAGGTGGCGAGAAGATAAAGCAATGGAAGCGATAAAACACGCTTTGAAAGCTCTAAAAAAGCGGCATTTACTTGAAGAAGGAGCTCATTCGCCTGCTATTATCGTTATCTCTCGCCCGATTGTGTCCCAGGTTAATGAAAGAGGATTTTATTTATGTTTACATCAATTTAATGGTTCCATTTTACAGTCTTGATATTGGAATTCCAAGTCTTTGCACATGAGTTTGAAATATTTGAAGTTAGATGTACAGTGAAAACTTGTGTTGGATTTGGATTATGTTAAAGCTTACCAGAGTGTGTCTGAGTTTTAGTCTTATTTCAAAAATACCCAGTTATCTTTCAAAATAACAAAGTTTCCCCATTGACATATGTTTCAGTTTATAGCTAGCAGCCATTGAGTGTGCGTATTTCTGAAACAAATGTAATTCTCAAGAGAGCATTTATAAACCTCGAGGGGGTATTTATAAGTTTAAAAGATGAGTGGATTGTTTTATAATTAGACTAAACTTTAGGGTAGTTCTTATATCTTTTCTGAAAATTACGGTAAGTGCTTCTGAATTATAAGTTCTTATTGTATATATGCACTACTAATGCTTATGCAAACCTTTTTTCCTCATGCTGCAGAGTTTGTGGTTCATGTACTGGACAAAGTCATTGAAAGGTATATTTTCATTAAAACTTGTACACAAAATGACCGTTGAGATGAAAAGGGCAAATTTTGACGTGTGAAGTTGAAAATTGGAATGCTTTAGACTATTGAGTGTCGTAGATTTGTTTGCAGCTGCTAATACTATGTGGTTGTTGCTAGAAACACATTTCTTTTAACGTGAATTCTGAATTTTGTGAAAAAACTATTTATAACTTATTAGGTCATGCCTAAGTACTTTTAATGTGTAATTCATGAACTTGTGAAAGAACTGTTCAAACACATGATTTTAAAAATCATGATCCGTGGAGGTTAAACACATTGAATAACAAGTTGGAGTGATCATAAACGAAATGTAGGCGTCGAAGTGCGTTTTAATTTTAATTTCTAATTTTTAATCAATTTGAAATATTAAATAAGTGAAATTTAATAGGTATGAGGCTCTTTGGTTTGAAACAATTAATATTTAATGGGTTTGCTTCGTAAATTCATTTGTCCTCTTCGTAACTATGTATAATTGCTTCTTTTTTATTGTTAGTTGCATATATAGGATTTGAATAATATATGTACTTCGTGATTTTTTTTCATTGTTAGATAATGAATGTTGCGGAAATTAAGGTTACGGTTAAGTGATTTGCGTCAAGGTTTTATTGTTTGATTAAATCTTCAGATACAAGAGCCGGCGAGGTCTGAAAGATTGTGTTTCTTTGGCTCAGGTTTGTTTACTTTTCCCAATGTTTTAATCTTTTTTGTTTAAAAAAAACATAAACTTCTGAGTTTATTGCATATAAACTTCTGAGTATCGAGGTCGATAAATTGATTAGTGTGATTTCAGTCAAAGAACATTCACAATTCTGCTTTTCTATTTTTGGAAAATACAAATCTTATATTCGGATGTTGCATTCACCTGTTTTTCATTTTCTGTAAAATATGGTTCTGTTTTCTTTTTCAGTTATAAATTATTGGAAACTGCATATTTTTTTTTCCCAGAATATATGTATATAAACTGCATAGACATTTTGCATCTGCATACGGAAACTGATAAATTTGCACGATTCTTTTTTCGGATATTGATTCTGTTCATTTTCTGTTTTCTATTTTTGGATTCTATTCATATTTTTTTAGAATTTATGTATATAAACAGGATATAAACTTCAACAAAGTTAGTTATATCAGGAATGTAGTAATTGCCAGGATTTATGAGCTCCTGACAAATGAGGTGAAATTCATTCGTCGGAGTGAGAAAATGTTTCATACGGATGCCTCAAATCGAGAGGTTTCATTACTTATCTGTTATCTGAGCACGACATAGTGATAATCATCGAGGAAATCGGCTATCTTCAGGCTAAGGTTTATTTACAATGCGAGGTGCTTAATTTTTGTGCTACATTTTGCTATTGTTAAATAGATTGTTTACATAGTTATCACTAACTGTAGTTTGTTTTCTTTGATAATTAATTTTGGGGATTTCTTTTTCTTTTTTTTAGTGTATTTATTCCTTAAATATGATTATAAGGCGCACGGGCAGCCAAGATTTTGGTTGAGCTTAGAACTTTTTGTCGATTGTCTCAATACGTTTTCAGTTCCGGCCGCTCCAACATTCTTGAGCCCGGTATCCAGGGCCCGACATGCAACTTTTGCTCCAGTGTGTATTCTATGGTCCCTCGGATTTAAGGCTTATCCACTACACTAAACACAATGGTTATTAGTCGCTCATGGGGTGTTATAATTTGAATCTGAAGGTTTGTTTTTGGTCAAAAAACATAATTCTGAGCTTAGTCAACAAATAATTGGATTGTGTCCTTGCTCTAAGAGTACTTGATATCTCCAGTCCAGTGGTGAAAATATTATTGCTTTAAAAGTTCTATGTTATAAGCAACTGTAGTTATATTATAATGAGTTTTGAGTTTTAGAATAAGATCTGTTTACCTATACCATTCTGTTGGTTCAAGGCACCTGGAAGATGTTATGAAGTGTAATATCTGGCATCAATGTGACTCATCATAAAACTTTAATAAGTGAGCCGATAATATTGAGGAGGATTTTTATTTCTTATTTTTTGCTTGAATTATCCTTTGCTTGCTTTCTTAAGAGGCTTTTTGTTTCTTTAGAGTATTTTTACCTGATATGTGTTTACTTATTTGCCATTTCTAGATCTGTTGATCCTCTGGACGCCCGCATTTATGCATAGATTAGGACAATGATACCAAAGACTATCTCATGGGACTACAACTTTGAACCTGCTGGAAGCACTCCTCTGAGTTTTACGGTTAAAGTATATTTTTTTTCTTTTCTAACCAATACTTAAACTACAAATTATCCCCTCAACTTTTTAATGTATGGAGAAATGAAATAGAAATGTGAACATCCTTTGCAAGATAAAGGTAGTAATAAAATATGAATTATTGTATATTATCGTGATAATTTTAGTACTATAGTTATGTGGCTTCTTCTCTTGACCAATTGAAACTTTGATCATTATATCATGTTGCTTATAAATTAGATGAATTACTTAATCTGTTTGTTATAATTCACGAAAGGTTTCTATTATATTTTCCCATTTTCAATTTATTATTCACGAAAGGTTTCGTTATACTGGTGATTAATAATTCTTTGATTTGTGGGCTCCTCTATTTGTTTATTTAATCTGTTTTGTCACATTTAGCTGCAATGCATGCCAGTTTTAAGCATTTAAATAATTCATCAGAAAATAATTTAATGTTTTATTTTGATTTATTTATCACTTATTAATTAATTTATTTTTTTAATTTATAGTGTTGTGTTCGTATTGTGTTATTTTGATGCCCTTGAATATACATGTTGCTGCAATGCAATGATCTGAAAATTTTGAAACTATGTTTATCTAATAAGAATTTAACTTGAAACTATAAATGCCATTTCAGTGGGAATTAATTAATGGCATGTATTTATACATGGCATGACTTAATGCTGTTAAAATAACTTGATCAGTAACTCTTGTGAATCAATGATTTATAGAGATATTGCCTTTTATTTTGTCACTGAAATCTCAAGTGTAAACTATAGTTTGAAAGTGTTTTGAATCCAGTATGTTAATTTTGTATTTTAAAAAATTATAGTTATGAGAAATAAGACTAGAAATTAGTGACTTGGTCGAATTTTGTTTACTTGGATTTAACATCTTTTTTGTTAGTGTTTTTTTTACATGTATGATCAAAGCCCCTTAGCCACTGTAGACATTATAGATTTTGTCAGAATTACATACAATTACTTACCCTGAAAGAATTTTATCACATTTTTCTTTACATTATTTAAAAAATAAGTGTTATTAAGTAAAATGAAATATGAAATAATTCTCTTGATTCGGTGTTAAAGTATGACACGTTAGCTGATAAGAAATTACTTTATCTTCATTATTAGACTTATGATCTTTCTTTATTATTCTAACCAGTTTCCGAAAAAGAGAGCAGCGGCGACAGCTATGGGTGCCTACACATACGTATCGGAGCTATGGAAGAAGAAGCAGTCAGATGTGATGCGGTTCTTGCTTAGGGTTCACTGCTGGGAGTACCGACAGCTTCCTACTGTTGTGCATGTCACCCACCCAACTCGGCCCGACAAGGCCCGACGCCTTGGCTACAAGGTCAAGCAGGGATATGTGGTCTACCGTGTTCGTGTTAGATGTGGTGGAAGGAAGAGGCCTGTCCCCAAGGGTATTGTCTATGGAAAACCCACAAACCAAGGAGTTACTCAGCTCAAATTTCATCGTAGCAAGAGATCAGTTGCTGAGGAGCGTGCTGGCCGGAAATTGGGTGGTCTCAGGGTTCTGAATTCTTACTGGATCAACGAGGACTCGACTTACAAATAATTTGAGGTCATCTTGATTGATCCAGCTCATACCACTGTCCGCAATGATCCTAGGATCAACTGGATTTGCAACCCAGTCCACAAATAGAAGCAACCTTTTTGTTTCTTATTCTTTATGGCAGTTGTCTAAATCATTTCTGAAAATAAATGGGCTAAGTCCTAATTTTATGATATACACCATGAATTTTTTTTTTTTTTGTGTTTTTCCCTTCTTTTTTTCTTTGTGTGTGTGCCCCCATGCTTGATTCAAGACTTGAGATTCTATTTGTTTAATATAATTGATTTTTTATAGCCACAAGGAGATTGCATAGAGCAGAACAATAAAAGCCATGGCTGGCGCAATGTTCATTTTGAGTGCAAACTCAAGGAGGCCTATTATTTGGTTATGATTTCTAATTATTATTTTTCTTAGTTGATTGTATAATTACTGATTTTGTTTAGTTGGTTATAATGTCGTCTATAACTTAAAGGGATCTATATACCTTAAAGGGGCCTATGAACTTGAGTCACGTTGTTACTTATTATTATTATTATTATTATTATTATTATTATTATTATTATTATTTTTTTTTTTGAGAATTGGCATAATTACAAAAATAAAGAAATACATATTACATTTTATCCATTTTTATCGATACATTATATGCCCATATTGTATCAATACCTGTCATTATAGCACCCGAAAATTCTAAAAGCCAACCTTATATTTAATTATCTGTCATGAAACCCGACCCGTAGACCAAACTCGACACCCTTACGATTGCTAATATGTATATTTTTTGGGTAATTGATATTTATAATACACATTATGAATTTCTATTATTTTGGATCAATTTTACATATTCTTTCATTTCATATATTTGCCCGCGAAATCGCGGGTTTTCACACTGGTATCTTGCTAAATTCCTAATCTACAGCTATACAATCATGCAAGATAAGCTTGTTTAATGAGCCAACAAATCAACACTATAAATGGTAACCAATCTTCCTAAATATCTACCCAACAAATCAGCGCAATTAAAGGTAAATAATATTCCTAAAAATCTGCCCAAAAATTCAGCTTAATTAATATTAATTAATCAGCAGATTTCCATTGACATCCCTCCTCAAATTGATGTTGGTGAGTCCACAAGCATAAATTTGCTAATAAGGAAATTATGTCGTTGTCGAGTCAAGGATTTGGTGAGGACGTCATCTAGTTGAACCGATGTTGAGACATGAGGGAGCGTGATAATTCTGTGGTCATAAGCTTCCCTGATTGAATGACAATCGACCTCTATATGCTTCATCCTTTCATGGTATACCTGATTCGCTGCAATCTGTATGGCGCTTGTATTATCAACATGGAGTGGAGTTGGTTTTGCTTGTAGAAAACCAAGTTCTTATAGAAGGCCCCGTAACCAAATAATCTCCGAGCATGCCAAAGACATGGTTCGACATGGTCCGGAAAAATACACCTGAGAAAATGATGATCTCCTCCTTGGAAAGGTCTTCTAACCTTCCCATAAAATACGTTAGAAAGGACCACCAGAGGATTTTTGGTGGAAACCTCTCCGATACTTAAGTCAGTTGAGCCGAAAATTCTTAATACTCAAGAAGCAACGAGAAATGCTTGAGATTTCATACCTTTTTTCCCTGAGGTTCTGGGTATTTATAGTTTCTTATCGTGGGGCCCTTTCGAGATTTTGGAAACAGAATTCTGCGAATCTCGGGCCGTTATTTACAACAATCCAGGCTGTCTACTCTCCCTCCAGGAGAGGTCAGACCAGGAAAGTACTGATCTTTCCCTCCACCCTGAAGGAGTCAGATCAGGACGATATTCAAGGGGTACCGGATCAGGTCGGCCCAAACCCCGTAGCCCTTAGTAGCACCTGCCCAGACCCGGGCAGTATTAGACCAGGTCTCTCCAACCAGGTCTGGCGCTCGTACCAGCACATTTTTAGGGCACATCAAGTAGATTTCCTTGTGTCGGGGAAGCCTGCCCAAGCAGCATCACTGTATACTTGAAGTTGTATTTTTACACCACTTGGAAATAAAAGACTGCGCCTGGCGGNCAGGGCACATCAACCAGTCCTCCCCCACACCCCCATCCCCCCCAACGTGGTTAGATTAGACCTATATATTTCCAGAGCTGGCTTTAGAAACCTTTAGGATTCCGCTTAATTTCTCGGTTTCCTTATCTGCTCAGATCCCCAAAAATCCGCCTTTTTGATCCGGTCAAATCATTGGACTTATCTACGATGCTCCATATCCCAGAGACGGTTACCACTCCAACACGTGTCCTCGAGTACTGTACCATTGACAGGTCAGAGGCGGTTGCAATTCTCAGCACGCCTCTTTAGGTACTATTCCTCTGACAGGAATAAAATGCGAGAATCCCATCAAGATCCCGCTTTTTTCTCGATTTCCATTTTTTGAAAATCCTCTTTTCATTTTATCCCCACGGTTTTCTCTTTCTTCATCTTTTTTCATATTCTCAACTCACAGACGCTCCTGCTTTCTGCTTTTCTCTCTGAAACAACGATTCAGTATCTTCTTCAAGTTCATCACTTTCCGATCATCTTCACCGCCAGGTACTTTTCTGATCCTTCTTACTTTCTAATAATGTCAACGCCATCATCTTCTTCTTCTGTTGATTCCCTTTCTTCTAATTCTTCACTGGCGGCGTCGGCTCCTTCATCACCATCATCTTTCGAGTATCCCCCCTATATTCTCGGCCGACCATATATATGTTCCATCCTAAATGATAGAATGGTAGAGAATTTGAGATATAAATACCAGGTGCCGGAGGAGTTCGAATTGGTTAACCCCAGTGGCGGTGTAATGGCATATCAGGCACCGGCCGGCTACCTGACTTTCTTCGTTGACCAATTCCAGGCGGGCTTACGCCTTCTGTTGAACCCGCTGATATTAGAGATAACCCGGTTGTACAAAATCCCAGTCCATTAATTTGTCCCCAAATCCTTTAGGATTATTATAAGTTACAACCTGGACATACGATATGCTGGTCTGGATCCCACAGCCCAAACCTTCTTCCAGCTCTTCCAGGTCAAGATCTCCTCCCCTGGATATTTTTACTTATGTGCTAGAGCCGGCGTTCTCTTTATTACCGGAATCCCCTCCTTCCAACAAGTCCTGGAGGAAGAAGTTTTTCTTTGTGCATTGTTCATGGGATTGGGGCTTCCCTCCCCAATTTATTGAGCAATTTCCAACCCAGCCATATCTGTCCGTATGAAACAGATCTCATCGACTTAAGGGAATAATTTCTATTTTGAATGAGAATGTTTTTCACCTCTCCCAACTTCTTGTCCCTTCCGCTTTATATTTCTTCAACGATCGGGAGGAGAACAACAACCCTTTAACTCCCGAGATTGGTAAAGAAATATTGACAACTCTGACCTTTTCTGGTTTTTTGCTTGACTTGTATTTTATGGTGGTTTTAACTAATTTCTATCTCTATTTTCTCTCCTTTTTAGAATACATGATGCACAGAATAATAGCTGCTCATCAAAAGGGAGAAGAAGCAGGGTCAGAGCAGCGGGCTCCAGTGGCGGAGCCTTCCCGAGCCGAGGCAAGCGGGTTGGGCACTTCCCAAGACCCTCCTGTCCCGGTTGTAGAGGTGATTGTCCCCTCGGACTCGGGGGAGAGGATCGAACGAACGGCGAAGAGGTCGCGTGCCGGTATGGGGGGGCGTCGGGCTCAGGAGTTAAGGTCGCCACCCCAAACGATACCTGGTTCACCAACGCCTCTGTTTTGAACTGCCCAGGTCCTCTAGCGGTCCAATTCATCCAGGGACAGTGTCCGAGCGCAGATAGGGCTACCTTGGAGAAATGTTCTGACCCTAACCTCATCGAGTCCTTGTGCCAGGATGAGGCTAGGGTAAATCATTTTCCCCTGCTTTCCCTTATCACTTTCCCTTTTATTTTCCTAAGTTTCTTCTTCTTCTAGGTGGCGGCCAAGAGGTCTATCTTGGTGGCCAGGGCTAGGGGGAACTGATGAATGCAGACCTGGAAAAGGAGCACAAGGAATTGCAGGAGAAAGAGAGGAAGTTGTACAACCTATGCAAAGAGAGGGGAGCCTAGCTGAAAAAAGTCGAGCAGGAGCTGGAAGAAGTGAAGAGGGTAGAGAAAAAATCTTGGAGGTAGCTAGGGCTGAGGTGCGAGATGAAGCTCTGGCCAAGGCCCAAAGCTTAGCAGACGAGGCGATGGCCAAGGCACGCGGTGAATGGAGGATGGAGTTTCTTAACTCCGAGGAAGGGCTAAAGCTGATTCAATTCACTAGGGACGTCTCCCGCCAAGCTTTCCTTGGATTCGAGCAGCTCTACCATTTGCTTGCCCCAAAGGCTGAGGTGTATTACCACCTTGCCCTGGATGCTCAGGCCAAATGGGCCAAGGAAAAGCCCACGCTCCCCTTTGATCGCACGAAGCCCCTGAAGCAGCCACCCGAGCCTACCTCCTTCTGCTATTCACCAGAGTAGGACCACCTGCACAAGCTCGAGGCCCACAAGTTTGTCGGGCATATTCTCACATCCTTCAGCGCACCATCAACTGTTCCAGAGGTGGCTCAGCCAGACCAAGTCCTGGATCTTGCCTTAACCACATCTACTCCCTCCCCAACCTTTGATGGTCTGGGTGATCTACCTGGAGGGGCATCTCCTGGGTCCTTAGCGGAGGATGCGGTAGATCAGCTTGCTGAGGAGTTGGATGTTGAGAGTTAGGCTTAGCTTGGCTTGTGCTGCCCTTTGTTTAGACAAATCCGCTTGATTTTGCCTGTGTGGCTATTCTGTCTTTTTATTCAACTCTTGTCTGTAATCGAATTTGTCATTTAATGACTTTATTTTTAGGGTTTCCTAGTTTCAAGGAAACCCTAGTACCATTATTCTCATTGTCACGTGCCCTTCTTTCCTTTATATACACGTATTTCTATTTTATGCATTTCATTCTCGTCATGGCTTCTTCCTCCTTACTTTAAGAACTTGATATTTTGAAGAGAAAAAATCTCTCTTTTTGATGAGAACTTCAAGCTTACTGATAAACTCTCTGTTCTTTGAGAGAAGATTTCCCAAGTGTGTCGCCTTCTGGAGAGGAAAAGGCTGAAGAAAATGCTACTACAAGTGCGAATTGGCTGAGCTTCTTTAACTCAATCGTCAATTATAGGAGGAGAAAGCCGACTTGGTTGAATCGGTAAGCCGGTTGACCGCTACTGCCAGCGAGGCTCACTCTGTCTCTGGGCGAGCAGAAAAGTATCGCCAGCGCCTTCATGAAATGGAGCGTGAGCTGTGACGTGTTCACCGGATTCTGGCTTCTGACAAGAGGGCATCTTCTTGTTTTCAGGCTTTTTGTTCTTGGTGTTTTCTCAGATTTTTGTTATCTTCATGAGCATTCCTTTTCCCTATTTTTTTCGCATGTTTAATTAAACTCGCCAGGTTTTATTTGTAAGAAGGCGTAAGTTTTTCCCATTAATGTAATTCCAGACTTGATTTTGTAATGAATGCAGTTTTTCTGGGCAAAAGTCTTTGTTGGGCACGCACAGTATTCTTTTAGTCAATCTAGGTTGCCCCATCAGATAGATCAGGAAAATGAGGGCATCCGCCGTTAGCCAATTCTGGCTTTTCTAACAATTAGGTCAGGAAAATTAAGGCATCCGCCCTTAGCCACTTCTGGCTTTTCTGACAATCAGGTCAGAAAAATTAGGGCATCCACCCTTAACCAATTTTGGCTTTTCTGACAATCAGGTCAGGAAAATTAGGGCATCCGCTCTTAGCCAGTCCTGGTTTTCTGACAATCAGGTCAGGAAAATTAAGGCATTCTCCCTTAGCAAATCCTGACTTTATGACAATCAGGTCAGGAAAATTAGGGCATCTGCCCTTAGCCAATTTTGGCTTTGTGACAATCAGGTTAAGAAAATTAGGGCATTAGCCCTTAACCAATCCTGGTATTCTAACAATCAGGTCTGGAAAATTAGGGCATTCGCCCTTAGCTAATCCTGGCTTTCTGACAATCAGGTCAGAAAAATTAGAGCATTCGCCCTTAGCCAATCTTGGCTTTCTGACAATCAGGTCAGGAAAATTAGGGCATTCGCCCTTAGCCAATCCTAGCTTTCTGACAATCAGGTTAGGAAAATTAGAGCATCTACCCTTAGCCAATTCTGGCTTTTCTGACAATTAGGTCAGGAAAATTAGGGCATTCTCCCTTAGCCACTCCTGGCTTTCTGACAATCAGGTTAGGAAAATTAGGGCATCTGCCCTTAGCCAATTCTGGCTTTTCTGACAATCAGGTCAGGAAAATTAGGGCATCCGCCCTTAGCTAATCCTGGATTTTCTGACAATCAGGTCGGCAAAATTAGGGCATTCGCCTTTAGCCAATCCAGGCTTTTTGACAATCAGGTCAGGAAAATTAGGGTATTCGCTCTTAGCCAATCCTGGTTTTCTGACAATCAGGTCAGGAAAATTAGGGCATTTGCCCTTAGACAATCCTGGCTTTCAACGCCTTTATTGTCCATCAGGTGAATCTTGCAATAAGAATGCGAATAAACTCGGTACATCTTTATAAATAAGATTTTGGCCAATGTCCTTACACCTAGTATTTTCATAAATTAGATATATTCCATGCCCAGGGTATCCCGACCCCATCTATTTGTTCCAGCTCATAGGCGCCGCCCGCCAAAACCTTTGTGACTCTGAATGGCCCCTGCCATGTGGCGTCCAACTTTCCTTTAGTCTTTCCTTGGTCCGCCCATCCCAAGACTAGATCTCCCACACTAATATATATTCTCTAGACCGCCTTGTTATAGGTTTCCCGAACCTGTCCACGTATGTGATCCATCCTTATCGCAGCCCAATCCCTTTTTTCCTCAATCAAATCAAGCACGTCCTGCACTAACGAGCTGTTCTGATCTTTGTCAAAGCTCTGTATTCGATGAGTTTCTAGGCTGATCTCCACAGGAATAACGGCATCCATGTCGTACTCTAAGCTAAAGGGGGTTTCCCCAGTGCTCTCCTTAGGATTGGTTCTATAATCTCAAAGGATTGAACTGAGCTCTTCTACCCATTTGCCCCGACCTCTCCAAGCGCGCCTTAATCCCTTGTACCAAAATGCGATTATTCACCTCGACCTGACCATTTGCTTGAGGATGGTAGACAGGTGTGAAATGCTGGTCTATCTTCATTTTGACGCACCAGGCCTTGATCTTGGCTCCCATAAACTGTGTTCCGTTATCAAAGACCAGGATCCTTAGAATGCCAAATCGGCATACTATATTTTTCCATATGAAACCCATCACCGCCTCCTTGGTGATTTTTGCCAAAGCTTCAACCTCCACCCACTTACTGAAATAATCAATGGCCATGATCAAGAATATCTTCTGGGCTGGAGCTGCGGGGAAAGGCCCTACCAGGTCTATCCCCCATTTGGTGAATGGACAAGGGGAGCTCATTGTCATTTGCTCCTCGACAGTTCGTTACATAAGTGGAGAGTGCTTTTAACACTTGTCGCACATTTACAAAAAATTCTCTGCATCTTGCCTGAGCTTAGGCCAGAAGTAGCCTGATCGCATTATTTTGCTAGACAAGGCTCTAGCCCCCATGTGATTACCGCAACATCCTTCATGAACTTCCCTGAGCATGTGGGCTCCTTCTTTTATGCTTATGCACCTCAGGAGAGGTTGTCCAAAACCTCTTCGGAATAGCTCTCCTTTTATTGTACAAAACTGGGCTGACCTGATCCGTAGTTTGTTCACCTCCTTTTTGTCCTCTGGAAACTCTCCCCTCTCCAAGTATGCTTTAAGAGGAGAGTGCCAATCCTGCTCGCCTTCTTCCAATGAGTTAACCTCGTCTTCCCCATATTCTCGATAAGCCATTAGTAATGTGATCACTCTTTCTTGACAATCCACAGCTGAGCTGGCTACTTTAGCCAAGTAATTAGCTCGACTGTTCTCTTCCCTGGGAATTTGCTGAACATTCAAAGCATCCAAGGTATTGGCCAGCTCACGAAATCATGCCAAGTATATTTTCATTTGCCTTTCTCGTGTTTTGAATTCTCCTCCAATTTGTTTACATACACTGTGAGTCTACATTTGCTCGTATCCGCTGAGCTCCCAGATCTTTCGCCATCTGGACTCCTCTTAACAATGCTTCATACTCCGCTGCATTTTTGGACAGAGGATAGTTCAGTCGAACTGAGTATTCCGTGGTTACCCTTTCCGGGTCTATCAAGACTATAACTGCACCACACCCCAGGCTTCCCACTGAGCCATCCGTGTAGACTATCCACTCCTTCTTTTCCTCAGTAGAGCTGGCCATTTCTTGCATAAAATCAGCTGATGCTTGAGCCTTAATTGCCGACCTTGCTTCAAAATATATGTCAAACTCACTTAATTCAATTATCCACTTGACTAATCTCCCTGAAACCTCTGGTCTACTCATTATGGACTTCAAGGGAAAATTAGTGCGAATTATGATCTTATGGGAAAGGAAATAAGGTCGAAGCTTCCGGCAGTTCCCACCACAGCTACTATTTCTCTTTCTATCTCTACATATCGAAGTTCGGCCTCGTACAAGACCTTGATATACGGGTTTTTTTAATTTTCCCTCTTCCCGAATCAAGACCATACTTACTGCTAACTTCCCCACAGATATGTATAGAATCAATAGCTCCCCTATGACTGGCTTAGTCAGTAAAGACATGTCCGCCAAGTGCTCTTTCAATTTTTGGAATGCATCTTGACATTCCTTATCCCAGTGGAATCGGGTTTTCTTTCGTAAGGCCCTGAAGAATGGTAAGCTCTTCTCTGCAGATCTCGAGACAAACCTGCTCAGAGCATTAATTCGACCTGCTAGACATTAGACTTCCTTGACATTTTTTGGGGCCGGCATATCCATGATAGCCCTGACCTTTTTCGGGTTAGCCTCTATTCCTTTTTTCGTAACCATGTACCCCAGAAGTTTTCCTACTCTTACCCGAACGCGCACTTCTTCGGGCTTAGCCTCATCTTATATTTACTCAGGGTGTCGAAGGTTTCCCTCAGATCATCCACATGCGATGCTTCCTTAACACTTTTGACCAACATGTCATCAACGTACACCTCCATATTTCTTCCCAATTGGCTCTTAAACATTTTGTCCACCAGTCTTTGATACGTTGCTCCTGCATTTTTGAGACCAAACGGCATCACCACATAACAGTATGTCCCTTTTGGTGTTATGAAGCTGACCCGCTTCCAATCATCCTCTGCCGGCCTGATTTGATGATAGCCTTTCGAGGCATCCATCATGCTCAATAATCCACATCCGGACGTGGAATCTACCAGCTGGTCTATTCTTGGTAGAGGATAGTGATCCTTAGGACAAGCACAGTTGAGGTCTCTAAAATTGATACACATTCGCCAATCCGCCTCTATTTTTGGGATAAGCACGTCATCGGAGAGCCACTCTGGGAATTGTATTTCCTTGATGTGTTTGGCGTGCAATAACTTATCTACTTCTGCTTCTATGATGGATTCTTTCTCAGGGCCAAAGTTTTGGTTCCTTTGTTTTACTGGTTTTGCCGCAGGGCTTATATTAAGACGATGCTCTACTATAGCCAGGTCAATTCCCACTAAGTCCTGCGAATACCAGGCAAAAATATCTGCGCTATCTCTAAGGAGGGTTACTAGATCCACTAACACCTCAGGACTAAGAGTTGTCCCTATACGGAGAACACGGCTGTTATCCCCTAGGACTACCTCAACCGTCATCAGGTCTTCCTCTCCCTGAGTCAGATCGGGTGCTGTCCACCTTTGCCCTTTTACACTTTCCATCTTCCTCACTACGCCGAATACTATCCACGTAGGTGCGCCTTGCCGCATATTGGTCCCCATGAACCTCTCCCACTCCATCCTGGGCAGGGAATTTCAGTTTCATGTGGTAAACCGAGACCACAGCTTGAAATTAGCTTAATGATGGTCGTCCCAACATGACATTGTATGAGGAAGGTGCATCCACTACCAGGAAGTGTACCAACCTGGTCTGCTTGAATGGACCATCTCCTAGTGTCGTGAGAAGATTTACCGCTCCTAATGGTTTTAGGGCTCCTCCTGCAAAACTAACTAGGGACGTGGTGACTTCCTCCAGATCCATTCTTAAGTTCAGCTGTCTAAAACAGTCAAAGAACATGATATCGACTAAGCTGCCTGTATCTATAAATGTTCGTCTTATAGTATAATTAGCAATGGTGGCTGTAATAACCAGAGCATCCATGTGAGGGGCCAGAATGCCATTCTTATCCTCTGACCCAAAACATATGTTTGGGCCTAGCGCCAACTGCCCGACCTCACTTGCCTTCCTCGCCAGATCTTTCACAGCGCGAACATAGCTATTTTGTGTTCGCCTGGAATGCTCATCCCATTCACCTCCTGTGATCATAAATATTTCTCCCCGTACTTCCTGGGCCTGGTCATTCTATCTTCCACCATTTCATCCATTATCTGAACTACGCTTGCTTTCTTGGGGTCGATCCTGTCTGCGGGAGTCAGACCTGGACTCTTCCCGCCTCATTTATATGAATTCCTTAAGATGACCCACTTGCACCAGCCTCTCCAGCTCATCCTTTAAGTGGGTTTACTGATCTGTATTGTGGCCATACTCATTTTGATAGCGACAAAACCGGTCAGATCTTTCCTTCTTTGGTTTCTGGGAGTAGGTTCTAGGCCACTTGAGGTCAGGGTGCCGCTCGATTGCTTGCAGGATCTCTCCTTGCGGCGTGGCCAGAGGTGTGTATCTATCAAAATGAGGTTGTCCTCCGACCACATCAGGCCTGGGTTTTTTCATTGTTGTCTTCTCCTCTCTGTCAGGTCGATCCCTCTTCCTCTTCATTGTTGATTTTTAGGGCTTCCTCCAGGTGAATATATTTTTCGGCTCTATCGAGGAGCTCGCCGAACCTTAGTGCTGGCTGCACAACCAGTGACTTAAAGAATTCATTAACCAGGAATTCTTCAGATGCCGATAGCACCTCTAGCATTGCATCTGTGAACCTCTTGATGTACGCACGCAAGCCCTCGTTTTCCTTTTATTTCAAACTAAATAACTCTAGAGGCATCTTCTGATATTTCTTTCAACTGGTGAATTGGTGCAAGAATGTCGAGATGAATTCATAAAAATTGCTGATGGAATACGGGGGTAGCTGGCTGAACCAAAGCTGGGCTAACTTTGTGAAAGTTGTCGGGAAGACCTTTCACACGACGGAATCAGAGAATTTGTGTAAAATTGACGCGTTCTCAAATCAGCTTAGATGATCCAATAGGTATGTCGTTCCACTGTACTCGAAGCCCATGGACCGGTAAGAGGCTGGAAAATCATCACGCATAACGGCCTCGGTGAATGGGGTGCCTCTCCGCTTTGGTGCCGTGCTTGTGCCCACTATTCTACTCTTTAACTCCCTGACCTCGTATTGCAAATTCTACATCTGCTCAGTGAGGTCTGGGTTGGTCCTGCTTGATATTTCACTTTTTGGAGCCGAGAGATTCACCTATTCATCATGAATGGGGGTTCTGACCATGCGTTGACTGGCTCGCGATGGCTCCATCTCCGGTGGCTGAGCTGCCTTGAGGGGAGGGGTTGAGAACTCAGCAAATTTCCTATTCACGCAACCTCTACCGCCTTACCAATGAGATCGGATAATTTCTTGAGGAAAGAATCGTTCAGGAATCCACCATTAGCTTGTGTCAGTCCACCGGAGGGGGGTTGCGCTATGTTTGGCCTGGCCGATGCTGATGGTCCTTCCGTTGTTTGTGCACCCGCCAGTGTGGCAGAGCTTGGCGTGCCACCCAGCTCCGCCACCAAATTTCGCCGGAGTCCTTCTGGCGCCATGCCCTATCTCACGTCTTAGCTTTTGTGCTTTCCCAGAGACGGCGTCAATTGTTTCTATCGGAAAAATATACCTGAGAAAATGTTGATATCCTCCTTGGAAAGGTCTTCTAACCTGCCCATAAAAATGTTAGAAAGAACCACCGGAGGATTCCCGGTGGAAACCTCTCCGATGCTTAAGTCAGTTAAGCCGAAAATTCTTAATACTCAAGAAGCAATGAGAAAAGCTTGAGATTGCATACCTTTTTGCCCTGAGGTTCTGGGTATTTATAGTTTCTTATCGTGGGGCCCTTCCGAGATTCTGGAAATAGAAATTCCACGAATCTCGGGCCGTTATTTACAACAATTCAAGTTGTCTACTCTCCCTCTAGGAGAGGTTAGACCAGGAAATTACTGATCTTTCCCTCCACCCTGGAGGAGTCAGATAAGGACAATATTCAGGGGGGGTACCAGATCGGGTTGGCCCAAATCCCACAACCCTTAGTAGCACCTGACCAGACTAGGGCAGTTTTAGACCAGGTCTCTCCAACCAGGTCTGGCGCTCGTACCAGCACATTTTTAGGGCACATCAAGTAGATTTCCTTGTGTCGGGGAAGCCTGCCCAATCAGCATCATTGTATGCTTGAAGTTGTATATTACACCAATGGGAAATAAAAGACCAAGTCTAGCAATACCAAGCAAATAATTTATGATTTAATGCATGACTGAAAGATGCAAATGTCTCGAATTCTGCATAAATTTGCTGACTGTGTGTACATCAAATGAAATGTCAGGTCTTGAGATGGTTAGATAGATAAGACTGCCAACCAGTTTTTGATAATAAGTAGGTACGCTTAGAATCTCACCTTCATCCCATTTTAACTTGAGATTAACTTCCATGGGTATGTCCACGGAAACTGCATTGGTTAGACCAGCTAACTGAATAAGATCCAGAATATATTTGTGTTGATTGACAAAGATGCCTTTTTGCTCGAAGTGAACTTCTAAGCCCAAGAAGTAAGTGAGTTCTCCCAGATCTTTCATGTGTAAAGTGGAATGTAACGATTACTTGATTATACGAATTACCTCGAGATCTGAGCCGGTGACGACAATGTCGTCAACATAAACAAGGAGTACGATAATTCCTTTTGAGGTTCGTGGTAGAAATAGACTGCTTTGGATAAAAGAAAAACTAAGCAATGTTGTTTTAAACTTCTCAAACCACACTCTTGGACCCTATTTCAATACATACAAAGAACGTTTTAACTTGAAAACAGAATTAGGTGATGTAGAGGGCATACCTGTAGGAGGTTGGATGAAAACATCCTATTTCAGAATACCATGGACAAAGATGCCTTTTTGCTCGAAGTGAACTTCTAAGCCGAAGAAGTAAGTGAGTTCTCCTAAATCTTTCATGTGGAAAGTGGAATGTAACGATTGCTTGGTTATACGAATTGCCTCGGGATCTGAGCCGGTGACGACAATGTCGTCAACATAAACAAGGAGTACGATAATTCCTTTTGAGGTTCGTGGTAGAAATAAACTGCTTTGGATGAAAGAAAAACTAAGCAATGTTGTTTTAAACTTCTCAAAACACACTCTTGGACCCTGTTTCAATCCATACAAAGAATGTTTTAGTTTGAAAACAGAATTAGGTGATGTAGAGGGCATACCTGTAGGAAGTTTGATGAAAACATCCTATTTCAGAATGCCATGGAGAAATGCATTCTTAACTTTTAACTGGTGAATTCGCCAAGACTCAGATGCAGCAATGGCCAACACCTCCAAATACTAATGCGAACCAGCAGTTTGGAACTGTGCAGTCAAATATAGAATGACCCAACAGTTTAGACCCATTCCTTCATCTAAAGGAATGAACCAGCCGCCTGTGCTGGCACCTTCAAGTTCGGGCGTGAACTAGCAGTTTACACAATTACAACCTGCATATACAATGAACCAGCAGTATAGGCAGGTTCAACCTACAGGCACGGGTATGAACCAGAAGTTTGGACAGTTGCAACCTCCGAGTACAGGTATGAATCAGCATTTTGGACAACCACCTTCAAGTACAAACATTAACCAACAATTTCTCCCGTTCAAGGTAACCAAATAACGCTACCTTTATCCATGTCTTCTACTCCCGCTTCACATCTGTTTCGCCCTGAAAATTATGCCGAGCACCTGCTTTATTCCCTGGGAATATCCCGACCTACTTCAACAGAAACATATTAGAAAGGACCACCGGAGGTTTTCCGGTGGAAACATCTCCGATGCTTAAGTCAGTTAAGCGTTTTAGATCGGAATAAGTGAAATCAAGAGAAGAATGCTTAGAGTGTCATACCTTCTTCAGCCTTGAGGCTGGGGTATTTATAATTTTCATCAAGTGGGGCCTTTCCGAGATCTCAAAAATAGAACCCGCAAATCTTGGGCCGTTATTCAGGCTGACCTGACCAAAAAAGCCTCTGCCAAGGGCAGTACAACTCTGTCACTAAGTTCTCCAAAATTTTTGACCTGATCTCCCGAAACCTTATCCAAGGCTTTGTACCAGGTCGGGACGATATCTAACAAGCAGTAAGTCTTCCCTCTGCCTCATCTTTCTTTTCCTGAGGCTTTAGGCCAGCTCATCCCCACCAGGTGTACCAGGGCAAACCACCGCGCAGGATGTCTTGATCAAATTATTCTACTTGGGGCAAGTAGAGGCTTGGCCCCGTCATCTCAACTCTTCCTTCTTTCCTGACCTGAGCTGGATAGATCTCTCCTTTGAGTCACAAACCCATATTAGGATCAATCTTCTTAAGTCTCGCAACCAACTCGTCCCATTTTTCCTTTCAGGGTCAAAGTAGTAACTCAGGTCATCCCAACCATATCTTATTCTCCTATGTTTCTCGATCTTCAGGTCGGGCATATTTAGGTCGTACCAACCAGTCCCGCCCCTCGAGTGGTTGGGATGAACCATAAAACCTAGGGTTTCACTTCAAGCGGTTGAGATCTTTAACACGTCTTTTCGAATTACCCATTCTGTCATGCACGAATCCCCCTGAATCTGCCTTTTAAATCAGGTCGTATCTTTATAGATGATCTATAACGTCCGATATTCCTTTTTCAACAGTTGAGACCCAATACGTCCCCTCAAGAATTAAATGCACGAATCCCATCAAATCTCTTTTTTCAAAAGTTATTTTCAAAACTTATCTTTTTCTTTTCTCCCGCGATTCATTTTTCATTTTCACACTTCTTTCTTCGTCAAACACTTGTTTCTCTCTCTCTCTCTAACTCGCAGCTTCGTCTTCTCCAAGCATTTCTTGATCACACTCAAAACCAGGTACTTTCCAACCTCTGTCTTTTCTGATTATGTCTACTCAGTCGTCATCTTCCTCCTCTATTCGTCCAACGACATATCCCCCCTTGTCGTCAATATCTATGTCCCTCTCCTCCTCCGATGGGAGTCCTCCTTACATTCTGGGGCGCCCTGATAACGTAATCTCCATTCTTAGCCATAAGACGGTGGAGGGGTTAAGGGCTAATGAGGCATAAATAGGTCAGACCCGGATTGGGGTAGACCTGGATCTAGATGACCAAAGAGCTGAGCAGTAAGACCTGGATCCCAACCCAGTGGTTGTCCTGAGGTTAGTAAGAGCTGAGTAGTAAGACCTGGATCCCAACCCAGGGGTTGTCCTTAGGTTAGTAAGAGCTCAGCAGTGTCATCCCAGCCCAGGAGTTGCCCTGAGCTGATAGAAGACCTCCTCTAAGATAAACCTTGGCAATATAAAGGCAGGCTTGCCAACAGAAGGGAGACCAGGAATTATCCTAGGTCTATAAGGGAGCCCACGTGAGGTAACCTTGAAATATGGCGACCAGGCAGGCCTGTCCTCCTAACCTCCCCGCGCAGGTAGGCTTGCCAGTGAAAAGGAGAGCAGGACCAGGGGAGATCTGGCCTCCTGACCTCCCCGCGCAGGTAGGCTTGCCAATAAGAAGGAGAGTAGGACCAGGGGAGACCTAGCCTCTTGACCCCCCCGCGCAGGTAGGCTTGCCAATAAGAAGGAGAGCAGGACCAGGGGTGACAGGGTCCCCACTGGGAAAAAACTATAAATACCTCAACCCCAAGGCTGAGAGAGGTCATTTTGTGCATTCCTTCTTTACTTTCTAAGAGAAAACCTCATACGCTTTACTGATTTAAGCATCGGAGAGGTTTCCACCGGAAAACCACCGGTGGTCCTTTCTAACGTGTTTTTGTGTGCAGATCAAAGGGTGTTCAAGGTTCCAGGCGTTGTTCTTGACGTTGGTCATATTTTGGGTCGAAATAATTGGCGCCGTCTATGGGAACTTCTGGGCTAAGACGTGAGATTTTTGGAATGGCTTCA
>BMAC01000051.1:1426751-1469188 GCA_014905375.1 Phtheirospermum japonicum
GCGCAGGTAGGCTTGCCAGTAAGAAGGAGAGTAGGACTAAGAGAGACCTGGTCTCTTGACCCCTGCTGGGGGACAAGTGGGATCACTTTTTAGAGCTTGTTGTTTCAACGGCCTTTGTTTCCGAGATCCCGGAAAAGGTCCCCACTGGGAAAAAACTATAAAAACCCTCAGCCCCAAGGCTGAGAGAGGTATGTCATTCTTTGTGCATTCCTTCTTTGCCTGCTTAGAGAAACCTCATACGCTTTACTGACTTAAGCATCGGAGAGGTTTCCACCGGAAAACCACCGGTGGTCCTTTCTAACATGTTTTTGTGTGCAGATCAAAAGGGTTTTCAAGGTTCCAGGCGTTTTTCTTGACGTTGGTCATATTTTGGGTCGAAACAAGGGCAAGATTCTAATTTCCCGATGAGTATTCCTTAATTAACCCAGATGCCGATGAGATGCCTTATCAGGCACCACCCTGCCATTTGAACTTCTTTGTCGACCAGTTTTAGGCTGGCTTACACCATCCGGTCAACCCCTTTATACTAGCGGTCACCCAGATGTATAAAATTCTTGTACACCAGTTTGTGCCAAGTTCCTTTAGGTTAATCATAGGTTTTAATTTGGTTATGCGATATTCCAAACTTGTTCCCACAGCCCATACATTTTATTCATTTTTTCAGGACAAAAGCTCCTCTCCGGGATATTTCTACTTATCAGCCCATACCGGCGTTCACTTTTTGATAGGTAGTCCTTCCTCCAACAAGGCTTGGAGGAAAAAGTTCTTTTTTGTGCACTGTTCCAGTGATTGGGGTCTTCCCCCACAATCCATTAGCCAACTTCCTCCTCAAGCTCATCTATCTGCAGGGGACAGGTCTCCCCGCCTACAAAAAATTCTTTCCACCCTGAATGAAAATGTCTTCCACTTGACTAAACATCTCCTTGTCCTAGACTTTTTCAACTCCAGGAAGAGACGGGACCCCTATCCAGGAGATTGGTATATGAATGAAAATCACCCAGTTCTGTCCTCATTCTATCCTCTTTATGCTCTGGTTAATGTAGCCTGATATCTAACCTTTTCTTACGTTTTCTCGCATCTACCATGATGCGAAGACTTTTGGAAGCTCAACAGGATGTCGGGGCCCCTGAAAAGAGATCTCCGGGGGAACTAACTGCAGGATCGGTGGAGGTTTCCTAGCCTGTGAGGTCTGACGTGCAAGAAAGATCTCTCCACCTGAAGTAGATCTGAAAAATCAATCTGGTTCAAGGGGTTTGAGCAGGCACGTCTTTCCCGCAAGTGGGCCAGATCAGGAAAGGGGGTGGCCACGCCAGGGGACAAGGTGATCAACCCCAACACATCTTGTATACAAGTACCTCTGTCCTGAACTGCCCCGGGGCAGTGGCCATCCATTTTATTCAAGGCCAATGCCCGGCATCAGATCGAAAGACTCTGGAGAAATGGACTGACCCAGAGTTAATCGAATCACTATGCCAGGACGAGGTTAGGGTATTTATTCTTCTTTTTTCCTTTGTACATATTTTGTTTTATCATTTATGTTACCATTAATCATATTTTTCATCAGGCCGCAGCAAAGAGGTCCATTCTGGTTGCCCGTGCTAGGGGTTCCTTAATGAATGTAGATCTGGTCAAAGAACGCAACCTGGTGAAAGAAAAGGAGAAAAGGTTGATGTCACTCTGCAGGGAGAGAGGAGTTGAGCTGAAGAGGACTAAGGCTAAGTTGTTGGCTACCATGGAAGGAGAGAAAGAGGCCCAAGCTGAGATATCAACCTAGGTCGATGCAGCCCTGGTGAGGAGTAGGGCAGAGGGGAGAATCGAGTTTCCTGATTTGGAGGATGGGCTTCGGGTCATCCAGACCACGAGGGAGGCTACTAAACAGGCCTTTCTTGAATCTATGGATCTCTATAAACTCCTCGTGCCCGAGGCCCTAGATTATTATTAGCTTGGCATGGACGCTTATGAGAAATGGTACAAGGAGAACCCCTCAACTCCTTACAATCAGAGCCAGGCCATCCAGGGAAACCCCAAGCCTACAAGCTTCTCCTATTCTGCCAAAGGGGATCGTCTTCACCAGCTTGGAGCTCCTGAGTTTTCTGAACATGTTCTCAAGCACTTTCATGCTCCAGTTCCAGGGTCTTCTTCTCAACCAGACTAGAGTGTGATTCTAGCACTGCCTGCCTCTACTCCCTCCCCGACCTTCGCTGGTCTGGGTGAGTTACCCGGTGGGGTATCACCCAGCGACCTTCCTGAGGAGGATGCTGTGGAGCAGCTTGCTAGAGACCTGGATGCTAGAGATGGTGGTGTTGTGGGCTAGGCTGGTCTAATTTGTACTCTGTTTTCTGCTTTGATTCTGACTGCTCTGTATTTTAAACTCTTGTCATTTTGTAATTTTAGGGTTTCCTTGATTTAAGGAAACCCTAGTACTATTTCCTACGGATCACGTGCTCTTGTTTTCTTATATATGCCTATTTCCTCATTATGTATTTCATTATGGCTTCTTCTTCTTTACTCGAGGAAATTGATACTTTGGAGAGGAAAAATCTTGCACTCTTTACTGAAAATTTCAAACTTTCTGATAAACTTTCCGTGCTCCGCAAAAAAAATTCTCAAGTATGCCAGCTCTTGGATAGGAAGAGGCAAAAGAAACGTCACCATAATCGTGAGTGGGCAGAGCTCCGTCAGCTCAACCATTAACTCCAAGAGGAGAAGGTTGATTTGTTTGAGTCAGTATATCGGCTGACTACCACCGCCAGCGAGGCTCACTCCGCCTCTGAACGAGCGGATAGGTATCGCCAACGCCTCCATGAGATTGAGCGCGAGCTGTGGCGTGTTCGCTTTTTGGCTTCTGATAAGAGGGCTTATTCCTCCCACCCATGACGTTTAATGTGATCTGATTTCAATTTTGATTTTGATGTATTTATGTGCTCTTGTTGCTTTTCTGAGCATTTCCTTTTATCTCTTGTATTACAATCAAGCTTGCTGAATTCTGTTATCGGAATAAACTTTTTGCCTTAGATGTTTTTCACCTGTTTTTCTCGCAATTTGAAGTCAGGTCTGGATAGTCATCTGGCCAATAATACGTTCAGCCTATTGGGGTTGTAACCTTATTGATAATTGAGTCGAGCGTCTGGGAGCATCCACCCCATAATTACTCAGGGTTGAAAACTCTGTTAACAATCAGATCAGGTTCTTCAAGGCATCCGACTCTAGCCAATCAGGGCTAAAATTTTACTGACAGTCAGGTCAGGGTTTTTGGGGTATTCACCCTTAGCTAATCAGAGCTAAAAAAATCCTCTGACAATCAGGTCAGGAATTTCAGGGTATTCGCCCTTAGCCAATCAGGGCTAAAAAATTCCTCTAACAATCAGGTCAGGAATTTCATTGCATCCGCCCTTAGCCAATTAGAGCTAAAAGATTTCTCTGACAATCAGGTCAGGAGTTTCAGGGCTAAAAAATTCCTTTGATAATTAAGTCAGGATTATTAGGGCATTCGCCCTTAGCTAATCAGGGCTAAAAAATTTCTATGACAATCAGGTCAGACTGTAATAAAATATGGACAAACTCAAACCACATGTTTCATATAAATAAGTTTCGTGCATTAATCTCACACATAATATTTTCGTATATTTATCACAATCCATGCTCGGGGTATTTGGACTCCATCTAACTGTTCTAACTCACATACGCCCCTCCTGCTAGAATTCTTGTGACCTTGTATGGTCCTTGCCAAGTAGCGTCTAGATTCCTTTTGGTCCTTCCTAAGTCAGCTCTGCGCAAAACAAGGTCTCCCATCTGGAAATGCCTCTTCACTACTGATTTATTATAGGTCGCTCTGATCCTTCCCCTCATGTGTTCCATCCTTACTGAAGCTCTTTTCCTCAATCAAGTCCAGCGCGTCCTGTATTAGCAACTCGTTATGGTTTACATCAAAGCTTTGTATTCGATGGGTTTCCACACTTATTTCTGTGGGAATTACGGCATCCATGTCATATACTAGACTAAATGGAGCTTCTCCAGTGCTTTCTTTGGGGTTGGTTCGATAAGCCCATAGGATCGAACTGAGCTCCTCCACCCATTTGCCTCCCGACTTTTCCAGCCGTGCCTTAATTCCTTGAACCAGGACTCGATTGGTTACTTCAACTTGGCCATTTTCCTGGGGGTGATAGACAGACGTGAAATGCTGATCAATATTCATCTCAGTGCACTAGGCTCGAATCCGAGCTCCCATAAACTGCGTGCCATTATCTGACACCAAGATTCTAGGGACTCTAAACCGGCATACTATATTTTTCCATAAGAATCACATTACCGCTTCTTCCGTAATATTCGCTAAGGCTTCAGCCTCTACCCACTTGTTGAAGAAATCAATGGCCACGATCAGGAATTTCTTTTGGGCTGGAGCTATGGGGAAAGATTCCACCAGGTCTGTCCCCCATTTGGCAAAGGGGCAGGGAGAGCTCATTGTCATGAGCTCCTCTGCAGGTCGTTGTATAAGTAGAGAGTGTTTTTGACATTTGTCGCATGGTTTTACGAAGTTTTCCCCATCTTGCCTTATCTTTGGCTAGAAGTAACCTGCCCTCATTATCTTGCTAGACAAGACTCTGTCACCCATATGATTACCACAACATCCCTCATAGATTTCCTTGAGCACGTGAATGCCCTCCTTCGAACTTAGGCACCTCAGGAGAGGTTGTTCAAACCCTCTCCGAAGGTATGCTCTAAGGGGGGAATGCCAATCCTCTTTGCTCTCCTCCAACGCATTAACCTCCTCTTCCCCATCCTCCTGATGGGCCATTAACAAGGTGATCACCCTTTCTTGGTAGTCCGTTGCTGAGCTGGCAACCTTAGCCAGGTAATCAGCTCGGTTTTTCTCCTCCCTAGGTATTTGATGAATATTTAAAGCGTCCAAGGTGTTGGTCAGCTCACGAAATCGGGCTAAGTATTTTTGCAATTGCTCTTCTCTTGTCTCAAATTCCCCTCTTATTTGCTTACATACAAGCTGCGAATCCACATATGCATGTATCCGTTCTGCTCGTAACTCCTTTGCCATCTGGACTCCTCTCAATAATGCTTCATATTCTGCTCCATTATTAGATAGACAATGGTTCATTCGTGTTGCATACTCGGTGGTCACTCCCTCTGGGTCTACTAATATTATTCTTGCGCCACACCCCAGGTTTCCCACTAAACCATCTGTGTAGATTGTCCACTCTTTCTTTTCCATGGCAGAACTGGCCATTTCTTGCATAAAATCAGCTAATGTTTGAGCCTTAATTGTCGTTCTCCATTCAAAATGTATGTCGAACTAGCTCAATTCGATGATCCACTTGACTAACCTTCCCGAAACCTCTAGCTTACTCATTATGGACTTCAGAGGTAAGTTAGTGCGAACTATGATCTTGTGGGAGAGGAAGTAAGGTCGGAGTTTTCGGGCAATTCTAACCAGAGCTACCATGGCCCTCTCTATTTCTACATACCAGAGTTCAGCTTCATCCAAGACCTTGCTCCAATAGTACACTAGTTTTTGCAACTTACCCTCTTCCATAAGTAAGACCGTGCTCACCACCAATTTCCCCACAGACATATACAAAATCAACGGCTCTCCCACGATTGGCTTAGTCAACAATGACATACCTGCCAAGTACTCTTTCAACTTCTGAAATGCCTCCTAACATTCCTTATCCCATTGGAATCGGGTCTTCTTTCGTAAGGCTCTGAAAAATGGCAAGCTCTTCTCCACTGACCTGGAGACAAACCTGCTCAAAGCATTAATTTGCTCAGCCAAACATTGGACTTCCTTGACGTTCTTTGGAGGCAAAATATCCATGATAACCCTGAACTTTTTTGGGTTGGCCTCTATCCCTCTCTCCGTAACCATATACCCTAAGAACTTTCCTACTCTTACCCCAAATACACACTTCTTGGGGTTCAGACGCATCTTATACTTTCTCAAGGTGTCAAAGGTTTCTTTCAAGTCGTCTACGTATGATGTTGCCTTGATACTTTTAACCAACATGTTGTCTACGTATACCTCCATGTTTCTCCCAAGCTGGTTTATAAACATTTTATCTACCAGTCTTTGATACGTAGCTCCTGCATTTTTTGAGGCCAAATGGCATCACCACATAGCAGTATGTTCCTTTTGGCGTTATAAAGCTAACCCTCTTTTTTGCATGTAATTGTGGTATTTTTCTCATGTTTCTAATTAGGGTTTTATGTTGATTTTAGTAGTTTTTAGTCGAGTTTCATTAGGTTTTTCGTTTATTTTTCTTATTTTGTTGTTTTTCACTTGTCTTGTTGATTTTGTATTTAATTGGGTTAAATGGCTTCAATTAATTGGAGGTTTGGGGTAATTCTTGGGTGTTTGATATTCAAAGTTCTCATTTAATAGGTGGCTAAATGATTGAAATTCAAGCTAAGGCATGGAGGCCAAAAATCCAAGCCTAGCCTTGCCTATTTGCATGACCAAATTTATGCTAAGAGCAAGCTTCAAAGTGGCTAACATTCTAGAAAGGTGGCCTAGCCAAGCCCAGCCTCGCCCAAACTCATGCCTAAGGCATCCGCGCCCATTCCGACACCTAAACTGGCGCCCAAGTTCTCGCCGAGCAGTGCTCTGCCTTGCTATTCAGCGCCTGAGTTGGCACCTAGGGGCGCCCGCGCTTAGGCCGAAGATCTCGCTTAGAGCGGTGCCCTCCCTCGCCAAGCTTCACCAAGCCCAGGCGCCTGTGCGGCGCCTAAGTTCTCGCCCAAACTGCCGCCCAGAATCACGCCCGCCTTCGCCTAGCCCAGTGCCAACCGCGTCCGTGCGCCGACCAAGGCTTGCGCCCAAGACCGAGCCTAGCTCGCCCATGGGCAAACCACATTGAGCCTTTTTGGTCAACACGGGCCAATTTTGATCAAACCCAGGATTTTTAAGCCTCTAAGGCTAATTTGACCCATATAAATAGGACCGAACTCTCATTTTGTGAGAGAGCTCTCATTTTTCCCAACTCTTGCATGGGTTTGGAAAAAAATTCTCTCTCTAGTTCTTAGATTTTAATTTCAAGCAGTTCCTTGGATTTGTAAGCCTAAGAAGAATTCAAGTACTCCCTTGGATTTTTATTTTGTTGCAATTTAATTCAAGCTTGTTACTCTCTTTAATTCAAGTAAGCTTTCTTTTATTTTCATGCTTTGTTCTTCAATTTCATGCATGTTCTTCAGTTTTATGCTTTTTGCCTTATCTCTTTGATATAGAATCAAGTAAAAGCATCACAATATTGGTTTAAAGTGTCACAAAATAATAAATGTATCACAAAATTTTGTCTCAACTTTTAACAACAATATACACTTTTGAAATTTAAAGTATCGCAATATAATAAAGTATAACTTTCTAAAAACTTTTGACTTAAACATACACTTCTCGCTCCCTCCTCCAAGCTTGATAACGTGCTTCCTAGTTGGTGGGGAGATCTCCTTTAGGTGTTTTATCAAACACCTTGTGGACACCTCCATGTAGAGTTTAATGAACCACATCCTCCCAGCTAATTCTGAATAAGTGGAGGAGAACATATCCCACTAAAACAAAAACCACCACATACAGTGGACCTTCTCTTTAAAAATGAGTGACACTGAGCTCGACTAAAGAACAGGACGGTTGAACTTCACTTTTCACCCCAATTCATGGCTGATTAACACGTAAATGTCTTGATTTTTAGTAGTATTTTAGTTTATTTTTCTTATTGTTTTTGGTATAAGTTGGGTAGTTTGAAGCATGGATCAGGTATATCAAGGCGAATTCTTCAAAAAAAAATGTTCGTATATTTGTACTTCCATCTTATTTTACCGCCTTTTGATCTAGATTGATACAATTATGTAATATTTTGTTATTTTTCACCTTATAGCTAAGTAACCGGAAGAGTTCAGCACGTTAGAGATGAAGTATGATGATCGAGAGGCAAAGATCAAGCTTTCCGACGAAGAAGTAGCAAGAATTTGAAGCTATCGATTTTCTGTAACGGTTATGCTACTTGAACTGTTATAGTATCATTGAAGCTAACGGTGCACTAGCGATGGCTACTACCGCTAGTAGCTACCGCTATCTATAACGGTTACTCTCACCGCTACCCAGAACCGTTATCGAAGAGCATCAGTGCAAAATTGATGAACTAGCGGTAGCTATCTATAACGGTTACCTACCGCTACCTTAATGTTAACACTACCGCTAACGGGCCAGAACCGACTTAAAGCTGTCTTGCGGCCCAAGATTCAATTTTTCTATAAAAAGGCATCATTAATCCAAATTTTGATGGACACCACACCCTAAAAACCTTCCAAATAACAATCCTAGGGCTAGGAATCCGAATTTCAGCAACTTGGGACGAGATTTGAAGATCTACGATGAAGAACGAAGACCCGAGCGACGAAACGACGATTTCCAACCGAGATCCGATTCTTCAACAAAAAGCGACCAGATTCAACTCCGATTTTCAGAGCAACTTCTGCAACTTTAGCTTAATAATAAGTACTCTAAACCTTATTTAATTCTTAGTTTAATCTTAGTTTTAGAATTTAATTGGTTTCGTTTGAGTTTTTGAACCGTTTAGTTATTTCGATTGATTTGAACGTCGAAAGCTGAATTTTGGACCTGAGATTTTAGTTTTTAATATTATTATAGTTGTTGCGTTTATTCTCATGTCCATGCTTGGTGGTGATTTGTTCATGGTTAATTTAGTTATTGCTCTAGTTTGGATAATTAGTTGATAATTGGTTTACGTTATGTGATTGCTTGAGAATTTTGAATTTGATCTTATTGTTCTTGAGAATTCATATGCTTAGTTTAATTCTTAGTAGTTAATGCATGCTAGTTAATTAGTTTAGAATTATTATTTTTAAAATCCTTAGAATAATAATTAGATAATTTAGCTTAGATAATTAATTTAGAATTTAATTTAGAATTCATCTTAGTTGCCTTAAAAATCCTTAGCTTGAGAATTCGTAGTTAATAATTTAGTTTTAAGTTTTAGTTAATTAATTAGGTTAAATTAGTTAGTTTAAAATAATTAGTTGATGCTTTTAAATTTTTTAGTAGTTGATAATTTTCAAAACCTAAATTTATACAAGTTCTCGTGTTAAACATTGTGATTAAACAAACATTAGAAATTCCGAACATCAGTCCTTGAGAGACGACTTGAGTTAAACTTGTCAACCTACACGCGATCCCGTTCTCTTGTGGGTGAGCTATTAAATTTCTGATAATTATTTACAAAGTAGGCATACACAAAAGCTCGAATCAATGGCCAGAAATAATTTTGGCAGGGGCGGACATGAATCGGGACGGGGCGTGGACATGGATGTACGCGAAGCTTTTCCAATCGCAGGTCGTACAGGTTGGCTCGAATTAGGGACGCTCCGATTGGGCAATCAAAGAGCAAATTCTTCCAGACCATTGCACCAGGATGATTTTTTACCACTTGCGCACTCCAATCTGAGAGTCGATGGTTGAGATTCAAGAGTTTGCCCCAATTTGAATGCAGGAATTGCTGTAGGAGTTGCAGAAGACACTATAGTAGCTGCAGAAATTGATGAAACTGCTGAGTCTTCATCTGATGATGAAAGAAGCGGTCAAGAATTAACCGACGAGTCGAGTGAGAGTGTGCCAAACTCCCCCAAGTTCATGGGCTCTGCAACATCTTTGAAATTTGAAACAAAGAAGTAAGTGTGGCTACCCCTCGTAATGTTGAAATTGGTGAACAAGATATTGTTGAGAATGTCTCGGATGATGGTTCTAATGATGGGAGCTCTGTGGAGTTGGATGGCGGCTTGAAACCCACTCCGAATTCAAAGCAGATCTTGGACGCACATAAGGTGTTTGTCAATATGCCTCAACCAGCTGAGGAAGAAGATCAACCGTTCAAACTGCGCACTATTCACGAGCACGCGCCTGCCCCTATGCATGTGCCTATCGAGACGGGAAAGTCCAAAGGCAAGAACTCCGACCCGACTGCTCCAAAACCGATTCAAAAAAAACCATGGGTCTCCATGGTTGAAGATCGATCCATTTTGAATGGAATGAAGTTGTGTCTTGTCCAAGATGATGGAGATATGGTGAAAATTGGTGACAAAATGTTAGATGATGTTGAAAATGCATGGGGTTTCTTCTTGGTGGGACACTTTGCTTTGAAATTCCCAGGTAAACAAGCTCTCATGACGCTTTGCAATTCCCGAAAAGTGCCTTTCAAGTTCTTTGTTCATGATTTCGGCTAGATTGTGTTCAAATTTGAAAAAGATGAGCATCGTGAGCAAGTCTTGCTTCGTGGGCCTTACTCAATCTTTGGGAAAACTCTTATGCTAAAGAATATGCCCCGATATTTTGAGTTTGATAAGAATGTTTCTCGATACATCCCGGTGTAGATTGGACTGCCTGGAATCCCACTTGACTGCTGGAACGAAGAAAGATTGTCTCAAAAATAGGGACATCAATTGCAACAGACATGCTTACGTGTTAAAAGGAAATGGTATCTTTTGCTCGAGTCCTTGTGGAGGTTGACGCTGCTGCCACGCTGCCTACATTGGTGAAGATTCAGATCCCCGACGACAAAATCAGGGAGTAGGCGATTGAATATGATTTCAAACCTCAATTTTGCACCACTTGTAATATCTTGGGCCACTCCACGACCCGATGCCCGACCATGACACCTGCTCCCAAACCATCACATGTGAGCAAGCCAGTGGGTACCATGGCTGTTGCACTTAAGATTATACCGACCGGAGTTGTTGCTGGTATGGCAGCCATGGAAGCTGGCATTCAGAAAGACCGTGTTACCATGGCCAAAGGCAAGGCAAAGGTTAATGAGGGGACAGTCGATCATGCTAAACCAGTGTCTATGCTTGGAAAGAATCCTGAAAAGGGGCAGGAAATAGGTGCAACTGTGAGCATCGGCAAAGATGTTGCACCTTAAGCAGCTGAACAGGGCTAACTCAAGGGTCAGCCCACAAACAAGGGCACCAATCGAAGCGATGGGGCATCTTCAAGCAAGAAGCCTTGTAAGGACCGAGAGGTTGATAACAACCTTGATTTTCCTGTAGATCTTTCCTATGACACCGACTTCACCCTAGTCAAGAAGAAGACGAGGAGGAAGAAAAAGAATCGAGCGCATGAGCCAGCTGAGCATTGCCCCCCTCGATGCCTAGCTTGCTTGCTTCTATGTTTGTATATTGATGTATTTTCTAGTTTAGGGACTGCAGGTTAGTTTCCTTTGCATTTCTAGGGACATGAGACAGGTTAGGTGTGCTCATTTCATCTAGATAGATCTTCTCATTTAGATGTCTGAGAAAGTTCCTTAGAAGTTCCTTATGGTCTGTTTGTCTATGACGTTGTAGCCACGTTGGTGTCATGCCAGCATACTTTCTATGTTCACTTTTGACCAATACAATTATTTACATTTCGATCCAAAAAAAGAGTTGTCCTAATGCACATAAGAGTAAATTAGATCACCAAGCTTGATTAGAAACAACTTAGGGAAGAGTCTAGAAAGATTTTGCAATTAGACACATGGTTGTTAAGGAAAAATACACTATTATTGCATAAAACAAAATAATCCATTTTGCAATACTATTATTATTCTGATTTGTGTCCTTTTCGGATTTGCTAAAAAGAAATGTGTTAAAATAATGACTACCCACTTTCAGACTCGTTTTTTTTAACTTATTATTTTAATAGGTTTATCATAGTGAAAGCTTAAATATATAGAGAAGCAAAGAAAAAATTGCAAAATTTAGGGTTGCAAAGTGCTAATGTGAGTAGAGATCGGTTGAAGAAGGTAAACAAAAAACAGATCGCTAAATTCAAATTCCAACCTGAGGTAAAAGAAAAAAAAAACAATACACAAAATCTAAATCACCTAAAAATTCACATTTCTCACCGATTTAAAATATATCAACATCCATTGCCAGCAAAACTGAACCGTGTAACAGTAATACGCATTTTCAACTAATAAATCCTTAATGCTATACTACACAAGATACTCAAATCCTTCTTCTTCTTTTTTTTTAACATATTCATAATTAAGAGCAATTTAAAAAATAGAAGTATATGTCTCGATGAGGGATTTACAATTTAGAAATGTGAATTTTTTGTTTTGCAGTGAGTTCAGACCTCAAGGTTAATATTTGCAATTATCCACCAAGTTGGACTATCAAACTTAACGTAACAACTATCTTGTAATAAAGAAATCTTGGGGGTACAAAAAACAACATAAACACCTAATAATATACTTTAGAAATCTAAAAGTTAATGAAGTAGGTGTGTTGTTCACCATAGATTTTATAAATTTGAAAAAAAAATGGTGAATATATCAATTAGATTTAGACGAGGGCAAGTTTTGGTACAAATATTTTGTAAAATCGATTTTAAATCTAGATAAGGATTACGAGATGATTTAATGACCAAAATCCAATTACACAGATGGATGGTGGCAGCAAGCGGAGAATGACGATGATCGATGGCCAATTAGAGATTACAATTAAGAGAGAGAGAGAGGGGGGGGTGTGTGAGAGAGAGAGAGAGAGAGAGAGAGAGAGAGAGAGAGAGAGAGATGATGTATACTCTGTTGTCTTGATGATATGTTTTAGTTTTAAATGATATGCATGTATGACAGAGGGTTTAAAGTGGGTGAGTAGGTTGCTAGCACATAGGGCTCCAGGTCATATTAATTAATGGTAAGGTTCAATAGTTCACAGGTTCAACCGTGGTCGAACCAGTGTAAATATTTTTTATTTTTAAATATTATATAATAATTTAAAATAATAAATTAATATAAAATAATGAGAAATAATAAGATATTGTATGTATATATTATCTTGGTATTTTTATTAATTTATTAAATGATGGATTGGCTTGAGGCCCAATTTAACAATACCCAACCCACTTTAACAATTAATGTCGTAAAGAGATGACAACCCTAAAACGTAACTTGGAAAGAAACTCTCACCAAACCTATAATGCCCTCAACGCTGCTTTTCCATCCATCCTCTCTCTCCCTCTCCCTTTCTCTCTTCCATCACATTCATGCATAGGCGAATCTACAGGACTCTGGTGATATTACCTATGTGTGGTGGTGATGGAAAACAGCGAAACAGTGAGTCACGTCACATATACACAAACTCACATGGTTGATTACCAGATATAGGTACAAAATGAATGGTGATTTGATAGTATGATCGAATTCGATTTCTCTGAGTCAGAGTTTAGGTTTGGGTAAAATAAAAAAGAAACAAACGACAACGTATGATTGACCCACCCGACCGCTGTAATTATTGCAGTTTCACCGATCGAACCGATTTTGACTGGTTTGATGTCCAAGCGGTTTATAAGGTGAACCGAACTGGCCTTGTGTCCGGTTCCCGATCGAACCATCCAGTCAGGTTCATTTTTCAGAACCATGGTAAAAAGTGGTCTTTCCCTATAAGAGTGGTATACTACATTATTTTAAAATATTTATATTAAATTAACTTCAATCATTATATTCATTAAATATATGTAAAATTCTACTTACTAAATTATCTAATCGAATGTTAATTTACCAATGATTGAGAGATATAAAAGATAATAAACATAAAAGTTAAGAAAAATATAAAAATTAATAAATAAATTTAGAATAATAAATAAAGAATTCTTAAAAATTATTTCAAATTAAGAAAGAATATACACACACACACACACACACACACACACACACACACACACACACACACACACACACACACACACACACATATATATATATATATATATATATATATATATATATATATATATATATATAAACAATGATAATAATGTATAAACATAATATTTATGTATAACTATAAAATAATATGTGTTTATATGAAATAAGATTTTATAAATTTAGAATAATAAATAAAGGCTTCGTAAGAAAATATACACAATGATACCAAAATAATTACTTTCATAAATAAATACTTTATTGTGTTAAAAATAATATATATGTAGAACTATAAAATTATGTTAGTATATAAAAAATATATCTTATAAAGTAAAAATGAAATTCTCTCCAATCAACTCAGCTGATTAGAAAAAGTTACTAATTGTAACTTCTTACGAAGGCTTTTTAGGCCTAATCAGCTATCAGGAGTTGATTAAAAACTTTTACCAAGCGGTTTGAAGGAGCTTATTGGGATTGAATAAATTATCAACTCCTCAAACCTGCTCAACCAAGCGGTCCCTAAAATCTCTAAGCACACGGGGGGCTGGGTGGGGTAAAATTATATAATTTTTCATTTTTTTACCAATGTTGTATTAATTAAAATGCCCCCAAACTATTGTGTTTTACCGTAGCTAGGACACGCATCAAGATACGAGATAAAATCTGTCTGTGGCTACTTGACATTACTTGAGGTATGATTTTATTTACTATCTTTCAATAAACTCGCTATTAGGCGTGGATATATGCAATAAACTCATACTTACTATAATGAAATATTGCAGGCGTGGATATATGCATATTTTCCTTGTATGCGACCCCCACACAATACATAGTATGATGTCAGCCAACCTTTTGCATTTAGGTGGTCACCATCATCACGATAAGCAGGATGGCTAGAAGAGATTGTGGCACATAGACAGACACTCAACTCGCTGACGGTATCAGATATAAGTTTCAATGATTTTCTCATATTTAGTTTCATTGCATTAATACTCATATTAGTTGTTTATACAATAATTGAGGGAGTCACAATATGCAGTTTGATTAGTCCCCATTCGACACCATTCGTGCTAAGTATGAATTCCGCAAGGTCGCTTTTATTTCAAGGGTGTGCATTAGGTGTTTTTTTTTTTTCATTATTGAGTCGTACCATCCAAATCGTGTTCTCGGTTTGGTTATGTTCAGAGAATTCCAGATGCCCCTCTTAGTCTGAGGGTTGCAATACAACCTAAAATTAGTACTCGATACAAGGTAGAGTGGGCATCTTGGCTTGCAAGCTATTTTGTGCAATGGGATTCTCATTTACTGTCTAACCCTCGACGTGGGTGTGAGGTGAGCGTTTTGGGGGAGACTGAACCTAGATACATGCAATGGTACATCAAGAATTCTCACCCTATCATGCAGAATCCAGAACGACGTTCGACTAATCTTAGTCGCTCTTCAACGGAAAATGCGTGGGAGCAGATAAGGCTTGCATGAGATCTGCTTGAACTAGTGGTGCAACGATGGAGGCTGATTCACATGAATTTGTCTTGATTTTTATATATATTTGGGTAGTGTTTTAGTTAGATTTGTTATTGAATTCGGTGTAAGTTGGATAGATTGAATATATTTTCATATTTATGTATCTCTGACTTATTTTACCATGATTTGATCTATAATATTAGATTTTATGTTTATTTCAAGGATTTTGAAGTATTTTGGTCTTAAGATAGTCGATTGTGGGCCCGCGAGTGGAGTTTTAACGAGATTGGGCCTCGATTTGAAGTGTTACAGCAGATTCTGGGTCTGTTATTCACTCTGGGTTACCCAGTGTCAGCACCATTTCGGGAATTTTGAGTCTTAGGCCCGAAAAACAAGAAAGCCCAGCTCCAACGCGCCTTTAAAAAGGATATTACTATATTAGTAGCAACTGGGGAGACTTGGGTAAGGGGAGAAGACATTTCCTTTGAAGGATTAGAAGAGAAGAGTTGTTATTGAAAATAAAATCAAGATACCTCTTTGAAAAAAGATTTGGTGAGAGAAAAGGATACATCCATATCCTATTAAAGGAGAGACACGCCCCATCGGGATTTATCCCCTACAACTCTCGGTCCTCTTGGATTGACAACCCAAGAGTGTTCTTAATTTTCTTTCTTCTATTTCTCCATTTAAAACTCTAGATTTAGTAGATTTTACATAATTTCTTAGTTTTCATAAACCTTAGATTAATTACTTAGTAGTTCTTAGTTTAATTTTGAGTTTGGACGATTCTACTCCTCTACATTAATTAGTAAGATTTCAATTCTCTTCGCTTTTAATATTTGAATTTCTTGATTTCTTAGATTATGAACTTTTATTTCAATTGTGATATTCTTGATTCGTATTGTTTTGGGTTTATGATATTGAACATGTTGATGATAGTTGGCTAGATTTTACGGGCTTAGTTCCTAGAATCATTTATAACCATCTATTGGGATTGTTAGGTACTTAATCTACAAGTTGGGATTCACAACCCTAGCTTGTAGGTAAGGTGTTCGATGAAATTCCCTAGTGGTCGTGGAGATGAATCTAGAGCCCTAGACCCCAGTTTTCTTAAATCTTTTCAAGGCTTTTAATTTATCTGCTCATAGTTCAAATCATCTCTAGTTCTCTTTTACTTTATTTGCTCATAATTTAAATCATCTCTAGTTCTTACGAATCTCAAACCAAATTCGACCGTGTGTTCAGATTAGCTTTTTCATTATTTTCTTATTCATGAAAACAAACACAAAAGAAACCCTCGATTAGTTTTTCTCGAGAGAGTTGACTCGAGTAAACTTAACAACCTACAAGTGACCTCGTACTCTTGTGAGCGAACTTTTTAAGCTTGACAAATTTATTTTAAAAGTAGGTGCGGAAAAGTTCGATTCAGAGGCGCCGGGAAGAAGATCTCGCGGAAGACCATCTCACAGTGGAAGATGCATATAAAGCCTTAGGAGGAGGGGATAATGATAGTGATAATGTGCCTGAGTCGTTCATTGGTAGACGTGGGGGTTGAGGATGAGGTTCTAGGACATGTTGGGATTTATTTATGTTGAGTTGTTTTTCGTGTCTAGTAGTTTTGGATGTTTGGTAGTTTCTAACTTGTGTTTTGGATGTTCATTAGTTTTAACTTGTTATTTGTTGAATTGTTATTTGTTTTGTTAAATTGTTATTTGTGTTCAGTAGTTTTGGTTGTTTGATAGTTTCTAACTTGTGTTTTGGATGTTTGGTATTTTCTAACTTGTGTTTTGGATGTTAAGTTGTTTGAACTTGTTCTTTGTTGAATTGTTATTTTTAAATTTTATGAATTCTAAAATTTGGACCAAACAGAGAGGTGTTCGAAAAATGCAGTCGAACATAACATATATGTTCGAGTGTTATTTTTGAACAAAGTAGTTATATTCGGATAGAAACATCGAACGGGTCATGTTCAAAGTTTCTAACCAAATAATGATAGTATGTTCTACTGTAATTCTCGAACACGCTATCCTTGCATCTAGTGCAGAATGCTCTATTTTGGCTGAACCCGAGAATAAGGTGTTCAAAAAATGCAGTCGAACACAAAATATATGTTTGAGTGGTATTTTTGAACATAGTAGTTACGTTCGGAAATAAATATCGAACGGTTCATGTTTGACTGTAATTTTCAAGCATTTTATCCTTGCATCCAGTGCAGAATGCTTCTATTCTGAGTTGAACCCGAGAATAAGATGTTCGAAAAATGCAGTCGAACACAACATATATGTTCTCGAGTTGTTTTCGAACATAGTAGTTAGAGTAAGTCTACTATGAGACCACTTTTTATCGTAACTTATCTTTTGACCCGTCCCAATTATTCACCCGCCCCGGATTCCCGATCCGCACCTATATGCTTAACTTTTAAGATCCCCAATTACACAGGCGCTCCACTAATCCGTTTCTTCACCAAAATTTTCTGGCGACCTGGAGATTGTTTCATCCTGACTCTGCAATGACAAAAAGAGAAAATAAGTATTTTTGGCGATTGATTTTTCTATAGCCACCCATTTGCAAAAAATGTTGAATTTTTTTCCGAAACTATGTTTAATTTTTATTTTTTTAGGAAACTGGCACGATGTGCATGGAAAAGGCATCTTTGAACTGCGAACTTTAATCTTGTCTACTTGTTCAAATCTCTATTATTATATAAAGTCCTAGATGTTTGATATTAGCTACAGTACCATGAATCTTAATTGTTGTTATGTGATCATGACCAGATTTTATCTCATGAATTAAGTAATACATTTAAACTGCTCTCCCCACATGATGTATGAGCTTTCAAAAGGTCCATTTACCCTTTTTGTGTATATTTAGGAGATTACTCAATTTTGTCGATGTAACCCTTGATTATTTGTTTTGATGAGTAGAAATAAGAAGCTCGGGTCCAGAGAAAATGAAGGACCAGATTTATTATAAGGATAATTATAAATAAAAATTACTATAGTTATCTTTCTTACAAGTAGCCTTTTTGTAGCTAACCTTTTATGCCATATTAGAGAATGGGAAAAAACGAAAGCCTGAGATGGTGAAATGGTTTGGTTTTTAAGGTTCCCTTTTCTGTTTTTATTTTTTAAAATCCTAATTATATACTATTTGTTTTGCTATTATGATTCTTTGTTTTTGTTTTCATTTGTATTTTTTGTTCTTTCTTTTTTTCCCAATAGATTTGGCTAATTTGAGGTTGTCTTCATGTTTGATATTAATGATCGGGATCGTGTTGCTGATGCTAAGAATGAGCTCCATAGGATGTTATCATCCAAATACTATGTTTGAGTATGTAGTGACAATGTACATAAATTGTTTAGTATTATTATTGAGTAGTTATTTAGTTGAACAAACAGACGAAAGCCAAAGTTATTGTAAGGTCCTATGAATTCTCACTCCCTTCTTAGTGTAAACTCGTTTGTTATTTGTAATGGCTTGGTGCTATATTGAAATTTTGTAATATTTTATCCGTATTTTATGATACTTTAATAGATTTTTGTGATACTTTAGCTATTCATGGTAAAAAAAAGAAAAAGATGTAATAACAAAATCATGTATAGAAACTCGTGGTACTCTCACTATATTTTATGATACTCTAACTATTTTTTGTAATACTTTAATTACCTATTGTTAAAAAAATAAAAATCAAAATCAAAACATCATAAACTTGTGATACTTTAATTATATTTTGTGATACTTTTATAATTTTTTGTGATACTATAAATACATATAATCACAAATTGTATTATAATCTTACTAAAAAACTATAATAAAAATTTTTGATTACATCTTCGGCAATCCAAAGCCCAATTGTCCAGCCAATCTAAAAAATAAAAGCAAATTCATTACAAACACATAAACTAGAAGTGAAATACAATAACACAAAATAAACGTTTGATACTTTAAATATGTTTTATGATACTTAATCAACGTTTTGTGGCACTGTGTCAACCTGTTTTCTGTTTTAATTAGATATTAAACTAGAAACCACATATGAACAATCTATGATACTTCAACTATATTTTGTAAAACTTTACCAATATTTTGTGATACATTAACTACCTCGTATATAAAAAAGCATAGATATGAAATAAAAATAAGAAATTAGAAACTTGTGAATTGTGATATTTTAACTATCTGTTGTGATATATTAACAATCTATTTATATTTAAAGTATCACAAATTCAACAAAAAGTATCAAAAAATTCAAGTAAAAGTAAAACACATAATATTTTTATTTTTGCTTTTTTTTAATTTTACAAAAACTAAAGTATCATTAAAAAACTATTGAAATATAATATAGTTAAAGTATCACATATATCTATAATTTATTTTCTATTTTTATATTTATGTCTTTTACGCTTAGGTAATTAAAAAGTATTACAAAAATTTGTTCACGTATCACAAAACATAGTTAAAGTATCAAATATTATGATATTTTTACTGCATTTTGTAATACTCGATATAAAACTATAACTAGTATTGTACCCGTGCGTTGCACGATAATTTGTTATTTTATTTTATATAAAATAAAATAATTATTTTAAATGTATAAGAATATTTAAATAAGTAACTGTATATATGTATACTTAAGTTATATATATATATATATGTGTGTGTGTGTGTGTGTGTGTGTGTGTGTGTATTTTAGTAAGAAGCATTACTGGTCCTCACACCAAATATGGTTTTACCATAACCACTCCTATATATGTAAATCATCTAAATATTATTTAAAAATTGAATAGTATTTAAAATGATATAACCTGGTTCATAAAAGGATTGTTATTAGATAAAATATACTTTACAAATTATGAAAAACTTTCTTATACACAACATTTGTAGTTTTGTTACTATGTTTATTCTCATCGTCGTCGATCAATATTTTTAAACTCTTACAATTGGTCACCCTTGATATAGCAATGTATAACTGACCATGACTGGAAATTGGCTTCTTCAGGAATAGTGCAACGTGAGAGAGATATTATCCTTGAATTTTATTGATCATCATAGCATATGACACAATCAGAAGAATTTGTCATCATTGGAACTTGAAAGGCAACCTCGGATTGGATGGTGTGACAGTCATTATAGGGATTAACAACAATTCACCTGCATTTCTTCTTTGAGAAATATTAACCTATACAATATGATCGTCAAGTTAACAACCAACATTACACAACACAAGGGAATGATCGATATTTCTCAACAGCATGAGTGGAATTCTAATTTTAGTTTTAGCTCATATTTCGGCAATCCATAACATTTAATAGTATTTAGAAACTCTGGTGAGTGGATGTCTTACAATATGTCAATATTTGAATCGGATTTGCATGCATTATTAGAGCTAAGATATACTTTACATTCTCCATCATTTTATGACATCATATATTTATTAATCAAATCGACGACATCAAGTGTTGGGAAAAGAATAGCACGACCCTCCAAATAACTGAAGCATTCAGTAGTTTTTCCAAATTGTAGATATGTGCTTGCCACAATAGATGGAACATGGTCACCATCATCTTTCAATAACAGATAACCTGAATTTCAATTTGAACGATACCATCAGTTGGTCCTCCAACTATTACATCTTCTATACTATTTATCGAGTTGATAAATTTCTTTAGCTTGACACAATTGGGATCTGAATTATGATTTTGCAGAACCACATTCTTGGTCTACTTCAAAACTATGTAATGAGTCCATAAATGCAAAGATTTGATCATTGTGTGAACTATTTCTGGTCTAGTGCCTTTTGGAACAACCGGTAAAATTTGATGAAAATCTCCACCAATAATTATTATTTTGTTACCAAATGGAAGCTGCGTATTAGAGTTTTTTTGCGATCTCATCATGTCTTTCAATGTTTTATCCATAGTTTCAAAATAATGGTTTTGCATCATTGGAGTTTCGTCCCAAATAATGAGATGCTCATCCACGATTAGTTTTGCAAGCGGAGTACCAGTAATGATCGAAATCTTGGTGGATATTAAAAGTAACCCTAAATCTAGAATGCTCAGTTCTTCCTTTCGAAAGAAAAAGAGAAGTTATGTTGTTAGATATTACATTAAGAACAATTCCATTATTAGATTTAACAGTCGTAGAAAGCGTCCTCTGTATCTATGGATGAGAAATACACCACCCTTGGTTAAATATACTGCATTCATGACTTTATCAATTTTGGCAGAATATAGTAAATTTGTACTAATGAAAACAAATCGAGTTTCCTAGGTGTCCGTTCTATTGTTTATGAGTACTAAAAAAATTTTTTAGGAAACTCAACATATGGCAAACTCCGTGCTTCCAGATCTTTCTTATTTACCTTGAACCAACCTAAAACATGTTATGGTGTTTTTGACTTGTGTTTCATTGTGTTCAACTGATCATTATCATTATACAATACATTATGCTCTTTTGCAAGATGAAAACTCAAACACGTGATAGGTGGACTTTTATACTGAGTTTCATAAACTAATATTCTCAACGCCGCTTCGCATGGAGAAATACAATGACAATCATAATACATGTTGATCTCATCAATCTTTTTAGGGGTAATTACCACATCATCCGATTTTGATTATAAAACCATAAAAAAAGTGGTGTAGGGGGTAAAATACAATTCGCGCATAGTTCAGATGGCGATTTGATGGGAAAAAAAAGTTCGTATGGTAAACTGTAAAAATTGAAATAGTCTGGGGGACAAAAAAAAATTCCCATCTTTTTATCCTCTGCATCCCCACGTTTGTTCTGATAGAATGTTATAGTGAACCATAGTTATATTTATTGATATATTTGAACAAATACTTGATAGATCTAAATTCGTTACACTACATTTAAATGAGCTACACAATTCAGTAATAGATAAAAATTATGTGAAATGACCCTCTAGAGAACTGCTAGTAAATGTCGCGGGAAAGACAACATGAGTACCAATACTTTAACCATCTGTTTCACCTCATAACACTACATCAAAAACCCCACTGTACATCTCACGTCATAATTTTTTGATGAGTTATGACGTACCACAATTTTGAAGATTCAATAATCGTATATGCATCAATTATGAAATGTTGTATGAGTCATCGGCTATATAGAATAGTGAGTACCTCGTGTCTCTTTCATGAAATTGGTGAGAAAAGAACTCCATCTGACTCACATATTGTTTACCCTTGCCTTTAGGATTTCGAGGTTTAGAAAAAGATATGTATTTCATGTGGTTGTCTTCACCACATGGAAATAGTAATGGATAGTGTAGAGCAACATACGAAGGATGCAACTCGTTGATACATTTTCAAATTATCATATTGATTTTCTACTGCAATTCTCTTGCTACTACTTTGTGGATCAATATCACCAACAACTAATAGACAATTAGTTGATCTTTTTACGAATCTATTATTGTTGATACCACAGTTTTCATTCCACTTGATGTTGGTTTCGCACTTGTATTGTTTTGCATGATTACTGAGATAGTAACAACATATATTATTTTAAGAAATTAATTCAAATCAAAAGTATGGAATCATAATAATATTTGATAAATAACATGTTGATAGTCAATAAAATAAATATTACGTTGTAGCATTGTGCATTTTTGAATATTTTAATTAAAAAATGGTTAAATTGTTTTTTAGAAAAAGTGACAAATTTGATATTGTTGGACTCATAATAAAAAAAATAAAACACACACACACACACACACACACACACACACACACACATATATATATATATATATATATATATATATATATATATATATATATATATATATATATATATATATATATATATATATATATGATCTTATTAATTCTTTTTTAATATTAATTAGGGTATCCATCCTAATTATGTTAAGAAAACTCCTACATAATTTAAAAAAACTATATCATCCTTGATATTAAACATTATTTATGAGACCAATTCAAATAAAAAAGTATTGAATCATAATAATATTTGATAGATAACATGTTGATAGCCAATAAAATAAATACTGAATTATGTTGTTATTTTTATATAATTTTATTTTCAAAAATGGTCAAATTACTTTTGAGAAAAAGTGATAAAGTTGATATTATTGGACTCATAATAAAAAAATAACAAAAAACATAAAATAAAATAACAAAAGTCTCACAATAAAAACTAAAATAACATAAAAGTGATTATATATATATATATGATATTATTATTTTTAATATTAATTAAGGTATCTATCCTAATTATGTTAAGTAAATTTCTATATAACTAAAAAAAGAAAAATAATCGTACATGACTTCTTTTCTCTCTTACATGATTTTTTTTATTATTATTGTTGTTTTCACTGTCTACCATGGATTGTAGGTCTGCTACAATTTCATGTGAAGATAATTTTTTTCCTCCGCACAATGAGCATATGATAGTATAAGTATTAATAAAATATAAATAATACAATGATGTTGAAGCGATAAATGCATACCTAACAAAATAAACTCGATTTTGAACTTCAATCGAAATTAAGTATGACATGAATGCTTTCAAAATTATTGTGTTTAGCAACATTTGCTTTCAGAGGTGGCTTTCCCCTTTTTTTTGTTTTGAAATTAGTTGATCTTTTTTTAAATCAATTGTAGTTAATATCATAGTATTCATTTCAATTAATGTTGGGTTTGCACTTGTATTGTTTACTTCATTGAGATAATAACAAAATAAATTATTTTATTAGATCAATTCAAATAAAAAAGTGTTGAATCGTAATAATATTTATAAACAACATGTTGATAGCCAATAAAAATAATATCAGATTATATTGTATTGTGCATTTTTGTATAATTTAATTAAATAAAGTGATCAAATTATTTTTGAGAAAAAGTGACAAATTTGATATTGTTGGACTCGAAATGAAAAAAAAATAAAGGATAATTACTTTTTACCCCCCAAACTATTGTGTTTTTCACAGTTTACCATACAAACTATTATTTGTGACAAATCGCCATACGAACTATGCGCGATTTGCAGTTTGCCCCCTACACCGAAATTTTTGTGGTTTTGTATCCAAAACCGGATGATGTGTCACAACCCGATTGTTGGTCGCCTGCCGGTTTAAGTCGGATCCACCCCCATCGTTGTTGGTCGCCGCTGTCACTGTCAAGCCATGTTGCCGCCACCGTCAACCCATCATCTTCGCTTCCATTTGTCGAATGCCGCCACCGCCATCGATGAGGCAGGGAGGAGGAGACGCGACCTATCTCTGAATTGAGAAGAAGAAAAAGAAGAAAGAGACGGGGCAATCGAATTAGGGCCGAAAATCCCTTTTCATGCCAAGCAACTTTCCAAGATATAAATTTTCAATTAAGTGTTGAATCTAACTTATATTCGAGGAGAAAAGGAAAATAATGGAAAAAAACTTTGGAAATTTGCTGGGGAAAAAAAAGAAAATGGGAAAGAGAGGGGGGAGGGGGGAATACATTGGGTAAATTTGGTAAATTATAATTTATTTTTTCATTTAATGATTAAAATTAAACAACAAAATGATAAAAAAATATATAATCCTGCCACGTTAGCAACTCGGTCCGAACATGATAATTTTGTACCTTTTTTGATAAATTTGTCAAGTTAGTGGATGTGTTTTGATGTGGACAATATCATGTACCTTTTTTGGAAAGTGGACAATATAATGTACTAAAAAAGAAATTTTCCCGCTAAATGTATATTGCCATAACCCATAAATAACTATATTACCAACACCAACAATATATAATTTCTACATGAGAAATTAAAAAAACAAAACACATTCTATCGACAATTCTAAAAGTTTTTTGAGCGACTAAACAAAAAACAAAACATAAAAACAGACTAATATAATGGATGCAAAACTTTGCTTTATGGTTTAAAAATAAAAATATTGATAAATTCATTTGTGTAAAGGGTTTGGTCCTCCAGGGGTTATTGTGATACATTATGATCATCCTTGTTATTATGATTTCTTAATTCCGTCGGAGCTTGTGCTGGAAATTTATACCATGAGAACTGTTAATAAAATCTTGATGTTGCTGGCCATTTTGTTGTGTCTTTGTAATTCAATTACACGCACATATCTCGACAAGTTGAGAGGTGGCTAATAGTTAAAATAATCATAATAATCATCTAAAAATGGATTTGTTGAGAATAAATTCATAAACTATATTAATCAGCATAAATAGAATAAGAACACACATTCACCCTTACCCAACCTTATAGCTGATATCTTAATAATCAAAACTGTGTCCCTTATGAAAAAATAAAATAGACTGAAAATTTGATGTTTTATTTTTCCTATTTCATTTCTAAATATTTACCCATTATTCAAGTTCAAGTACCAGGTAAAATGTTGTTTTTCCACTTGCTCTTTTATGTAAACCTCACACATGAAAGCCTTTGAGAATTTATCATCTACAGGCCTATTAACAGATTGCACAAATACATTAGACTCACAATTTCATTTATTCTTGGCCAAAAGCGTCACCATGTATATCACTTTAATCCTCCCAGAACTCAAACCCTTAGAATATCCTATTGGCGCATCTACCATAACCAAGTCCCACGCCATCTCGCAAAGCTCATATATAATCTATATTGAAGAATCTCATATCTTTACATGTATATGCAAATGCAAAGCTACAATATTCTTACTATATATGCACAACTTCAATGACTTACATGTATATACAAAGAAAACATTACTAAGTTATAACAATACAAATCAAGTATAGGATTTTTCACAAACACCTTGCGAGCACCCACCAAAAGAGATAATCAAGATTTATGAAATATACTAAAAGCACAATATCACCTGAAACTACAACCTATTGTCAAAAAACCCACGACCAAACCAAACCTTAAGCTACTGATCTCTGTTAGAACCTTCATCTCCACCCGACCCTCGTCTGCAACCACTTAGCTAGAATCCTCAATTTCGGCTCAAATCATAAATTCGCAACCATGAAACCCATAAACTCCTCTGTCGTCTTCTCCATAGGAAGTGATGGTTGGTTGCTGGGATTTCGATGAAGATGTGGGCGTGAGAGGGGGCGGGGATGGAGGATGAGAAGAAATCCGAGAAATAAAGAGGGAAAAGAAAAGAAAAAAATTGGGTCAACCAAAGAGTAGTAAAGGTGGGCGGATCGGATCGATAAGCGAATAGGGTTAGAAGTGGTCTCATAAGTATGAGACGGTCCATTCAAGTATTTGCCCAGTAATTATGTTCGGAAGGTGTTTTCGATCAAGCCCATTAATAGTTGTGTTCGAAATGAAAACACGAATATATTCATTATGTTCGATAATTCTATTCGAACATATCTTATTAGTTCGAGTTTTATTTTCTAAACATCATATGTTTAGGTCCAAAATTAACTATTGTAACATAAAAAAATACATTCAAAACTCATAATATAAGTTTAAAATATATCATAATATAAATTTAAAAACAAGTTCAACATTCTACTAATCATAATATAGGAAAACTCTACGGTGTCTTTAAAGGCCTTTAAGGGCATCATGCCCCCCACCCCCTGCATTTATAACCATAGATCTCTTAATCTAAAAAACCTAGAATTGATCTAATGGTTGTAAATGCAACTCACTAAGTGGGGAATGGTGCCGGGAAGGCACCGTAGAAGTCCCCCATAATATAAGTTCGATACGTAGTTGAATGAACTTATAAAACACAAATTACAAATTACACAGTCTAACATTTAATAGAACATAATAAAAATAATCATAATACGATTAATTAACTGCCACAAGTTCATTGTATAGCATAAGTTGTTGCATACACAACGCTTCCCATCCCTTCTCACAATCCTCACGTTGTTCATACCACTTGCAAGTAACGATAGGTGGTGGATGTCCCAAATGTAAGTTCACCTAAATACAAAAAAAATAAACTTGATTAATATACTTTAAGTGCAATCACATATATATTAAAAAAACAAGTGACCCAGCATTCCACCGACAACTAATACGATGCATATGCATTTAGGGTTAGCGAAAACTGGAATCGATCATGTAAAAGGTAAGTATGTGTTGCAAGTCTTTGGGGATAATACCACCAATATTACATTGTACGCAAATGCAATAAGGTGACCCAGCTCTGGTAGTGAAAACCAGTATCTCATGGGTGCAGGTGTAACAAAGTAGTTCAATGCGTATTACACATCATCAACAGCTCCGTGTGCGATGAATACATCAGTGTACATCTCACGATATTTTTGAAACTCATCAATAAGGTCTCACCACACTTTACCCCATGAATCCTCGCTGAAACCCATTAAACGAGCTACTGCACGGAAACCGCTATGACCATCTCCCAGTACATTATTTGCTTCAAGGAAGTAATCAAGAAACTTGTAGGAAGTTCATCCGTAAAAAAATCCATATGCAGATGATCTCATTTTTTTTTCGGATAACCGATTGCTTTTGTCTTAGAGCATAAATGAACAGTGCCTTCATAGTAATCGGCCTGCTCAAGTCGATACTTTGTTCCATAGAAGAACAACTATCATGATATGACTCCACATACTCAAATTCGCTCGAGCCACATTTTGTTGAATTCGCATTCTTTGTGTGTTTGCCCTTTGGCATTCCACGAGGTCGTAGATGGACCTCAGGCGGAATCAAAGACGTTGTGTCAGGTTTCAAAATTTCTCTCAACCTTTCTAACATTAGTAGCTGCTCGGATTGATTAACCAAATTAAGCTTGTTCAAGTAGTCCGCAGTACTATCTTTCACCCGATTTCGAATATCATTTCCAACACTCGCATCATCCCATTGAGTTGGTTCCATGTCTAACTTTTTCCAAAACTTATTGACACTATATAATCGTATTGACATCCTTAATCGCTTGAATTCACTAATCTCATGTGCATAAGGCAAACCACATGTCTTTCTTAGCAAACAACCACAAAGTAATGAGTCAATACTTATGACATTTATAACCTTCATATCATTTACAATTTTATCCAATGCCGCAATAGAGATCTCACTGCACAGTATCTTGAAAATAGTTGGTTAATAACGATGTTGGACTATATGAATACTCTTCTCAAATAAAGTCTTAATTGTAGTGTGTAGTATCTCGAGAAGAGAATTTATTTTCGTCCAACATGTTTCAAAGTTTCTCATACTCGATCCTAAATGTCTTTCCAACTTGGCATGCACACTCTACACCGTAAAAAGGCATTACAAAAGGCAATCAAAATTAAAATTAAAAAAAATAAATAGTCATAAAGTGTTAAGTAAATATAAATTATTTTTAAGTACCTATTAGTTGTCGTATTGTTGAAATGCATAACATTGCTTGTCCATGAAGAGATAAAACGATATTTGTAGTGATTCACCCATTGTTATTACAATATAGTACGGCTAATGGATGATCGGAATAGTCAGACTCAAATCTCCCGAGTTGTTCGTTGAAATCGACTTTGTTATCGGCAAGCGTCACTTTATTCCATGAACTATTAAAAGGTTCAAAACCTTACTTTATGCGAAACATATTCTTACATTTTGCCAAAATGTTTTTACCAATGTGCCAACGACATAAAAATTGTCTCGCATTGTAAAAGTAGATGACACTAGGCGTGTAAGTGAGTCAAGCCGGCTCATGAGCTACCCAGGATCGACTTGAAAAAAAGTTCAAAATCAACTAGAGGTTAATCGAGCCGATATCGAGCTACTCGATTATGTATCGAGCTCGAACTAGATCTCAGTGATACTTGACTCGATAGGCTTACGAGCATAATTGAGCTTTGCTAGATTTATCATTTTATCCTTATTATACTTACTTATTTACATATATACCCTAAATATATAATAAAATTTAATATTAACTATTTTATTTTATGATTTTTAGTTTTTCTTATTAATTTTATTTAACTCGAGCCGAGCCGAGTCGAGCTCAAGCTTGCCAAGTTTTCAAATGAGCCAAGCTCGAGTTTGAGAAAACTAAGCTCATTCAAACTCAAGCCGAGCTCGAGCTCTGAGTTTTGTAGTCGAGCTCGAGCCTGACAGTGTTCGGCTCGACTTGGCTCGATTACACCCCTATACAACACCACATTAATTAATGTGGTTTTCTTATTAGTGACAATAATTGTGGGCAAACACGTGGGATTCATCAACGATTTGAGGATAGAGCATGCCCACACATAATTCTCCTCATGCCCATGCTCCATACAAGCGCAAGCAACCATAAACATCATATCTGTCGATGTCACTCCAACTATCTCCAATAAAGGCATTTTATAACGATTCTTCTTGTATGTACAATCTATCAACATGACAGTGGAAAATGCAAGAAATAAATTAACCGAAGTTGGATGAGCAAAAAATAAATATCTTTAACTTGGTCAGTCGTACTACAACGATTCACGTGGAAAAGATAACGATTCTCCTCCAATTTTGACATGAAAATTTGCAGTTGTGATCTACCTGAATGCTCCACATCTCTATGCTTTGCTTGAGCATTGTAAATAGTTCTCATTGTTGACATATATCTAGGATGTCTAGTTTCAATCCGTGCAATATATCTTTTGGTCGATTGTTGCTTCTTGTCATATCAACACAAATACATTTTCAGTAGGAGTTAAGCGACTGGTATAAGAATGACCTTCAAAGCGTTTGGCAAGAGGGTGATTATGCATGTCACATGTTATTTTTAATGACCACTTCTCATCACCATCAACAAATATTTGAGAGCCGTTTAAAAGGAATAGACATTCGTACTTCTTTGTCCCAGTTTGCCTCTTTTTAAATTTTTTTTCCTTCGGTCTCCATACCTGATTTGTCAGATTGTGAAGTTTTTCCAACCATGCCACGATATTTTCCACTTCGTTCTCATGCTAAAAAAATCCGAGCTCGCTTCCCACCCTCTCCACTTTTTGATCTTTTAACTACTATCACCATATTATTTTCAATTTCTTTCGAACGAACCTAATTTACTAATTCATATCTAGATTCAAAATAACTCATTTTGTTGAATAAATAAGAGTAGTCTGCAATCATATCATTTCTAATTGGACTACCAATACTATTTGGTTGACATTTTGTTCGATTCCTAAAAAAAAAGAGTGTTGAAAAAGTTATAGAATAGATACATTATGTTCGAAATAAATAATCAAACAAACGGCTTGTGTTCGAACATTACATTTGAACATTATACAAGTGTTCGAAGAATAATAATTGAACGTCTTATTGAGGATATTTTTTTAAAAAACTCGTTCGAAAACTATATTCGAACATATTTATAATGGTCAGAAATTCTGAACATACCACGATTGTTTATCAGAACCAGATCGAACATAATCGCGATTTTCAAACCCATGAATAGTAATACACCCCAAAAAAGAGAGAAAAATGACTAAAACAGCAATGTAGATAAATTAAAACACGATAGATGTCAAGAACACTTACATTATTCATCTTGTTCGTATCATTATACTCCACTCTTGACATTTTAATGTGAATTTTGGTTAGATAATGAGAAAGGTTTTGGGATGAAGAAGAAGATAGGAAGGTTTTATATTTTTATTTTATAATATATATATAATTGCATAAATTATATTTTTCCAATTTTAATTATATATTGTGGTAAGGTTATTTTTCTCTTTTCATTCATGATTATTTTTTTACAAAATATTTTGGGGTCAACTAATAAGATTTGAGTGAGTATACCATGGACCCAGGTGCACCTTGCAGGGTGCACCCGATCCCATGATTCAAGCTTTTTTGTTACCTACTTATAAATATTTGTCAAAGATTCAATAACTTGCCCGCAAGAGAACGGGGTCGCGTGTAGGATTGCAAGGTTGACTCGAGTCATCTCTCGAGGAACATACAATCGGAATCTTGAATTGTTTGTTCAAAAACAAGTAACTTATACTAACTGGGTGGGGTTTTTGAAAGTTTGATTGAAAAGCATGAACATTAATTAAACTTATGTAATCTAATTCAGCAACTAGAACTTGTAAATTTAAGAAATTAATCTAAGAACTCAATCAAGATCAACTATCATAATTGAAAAGCAATTGTCTAATGCATAAGATAAACGAAATGAATTAACTAAGCAAGAATAATAACCAAACATTAATTAAACTAAAGATTACGAGTTTGAATACCAAAAGTATCTAGGGTTTTAAGCATAAAATGATTCAAAAACAATTACTGAAAAGCTACTACTAAATCGCATAAATTAAACTAAGAAAATAATTAAAGAGTTTAGAGTACTTATTTAAACTAAGAATTGCAGTCAAATCTCCAGCTAATCCGGACAGGTTGCGTAGATCTCGGCCAAAGAACGAATCACGAATTATCGAGTGGACTCTTGGACTGGTGACTCTTGAATCTTCGATCTTGATCGTCTAGGGACGTTACGGTGTAATGTTCTAGAGCCGACGGACTATAAGTAGTGTTGTAGTGTTGTATCGTATATATGGTGTGTCTTGTGTACGGACTTAGATAATGGGCTTATAGTTTTCATTTGTTATGGAGCATAAGAAACCCTAAAGTCCATTTCTGGGCCGTCACGTCGATGTTGCGTCGACCAACGCGAGTTGGGGCTCAGCGTCGACGCGTTCGGTGCGCTCGTGTCGACTAGGCATGGCGTCGACCGATGCACCTAGGATCGACGCTTCAGAGAGTTGCGTCATCTTAAGCGTCGATCGACGCACTCTTGGATTGATACTTCAGAGAGTTACGTAGGTTTGGCGTCGATCGTCGCGGATCAGGGTCGCGTCGACGCCTGCGTCGACCGATGCAGTTTCGCCGCTCGTCTCATTTCCTCGATCTTTCTGCTACTCTTTCACCGGAAAGCTCGTTCTCGTCTCTCGAACATCAAGCTTCATCTAATTACGTGTTGAACTCTTTCAGTTACTTAGCTATAAAGTGAAAAACCACAAATAATCACTTATTTACATCAATCTAGATCAAAAAGTGGTAAAATAAGCTGGAAGTACAAATATACGAATTCAAGCTCAAACTACCCAACTTATACAAAAAATAATAAGAAAAAGAACTAAAAATACTAATAAAAATAAGGACAAATATGATCTAATCATCCCACTTTCAACTTATGATTGGCCTGCACACAAACTCAATCTCCCTCCAGAAAATACTGAACCCTGCCTTTCCAATTTCGCACTCAAAATTTTTGATTTCTCGCTCAACCCACACTCGAAGTTTTTGATTTCTACACACAAAACAAAGGGAAAAAAATGAGCAGGTGTTTCTCTGGCAATTTATCACCAGCAACCCATCTTCTCCACCACAATACACGCAAAATCAGATTTTCTCCGCCAATTTTCATCTTCTCCACCATAATTTTCATCTTCTCCGGTTGTAAACAATAAGCGTTTGATTTTGTCCCATTAAAATTTCATTAGTTCACAAACTGGTAGATGTTTCAGCATCGACTGATGATGTTTCAGCATCGGCTGATGGTAAAACCCCAATAAATTTTAATTATATACTTTTGATTCTTCTGATTATAGGGTTTAGCCATCAATTGATGTTGATTCATTTGTATTTTAATTATATGCTATCGATTTTATAGTTCAACCATCGATTCTATGATTTTGTTAAAACTCCCCAGTTTAATTTCAGATTCTGTAGTTTGTGATGATATGTGCATCTTTTGTGTGATGATGTATATATGATTTATGTGATGATATACGTATGATTTTTATTCTATTTTCTCATGGGACTATAGATGAGTTTTTATGAATTTTTTGATGATATGTGAATGTTCCGTCTAATGATATTTGCATATTCAGTGTGATGATATGTATATGATATTTTTATATTGTGTGTGATATATGTATATGATGTGTGTGATGATATTTTCATGTTTAGTGTGATGATACATATATGATGTTTGTGATGATATGTACATATTTTGTGTGATGATATTTGAATGTTTTGTGATAATATGTGCATATTCTGTGTGATATGATATTTGCATATTTTGTGTGATATGTCTATAAGATGTGTGTGATGATATTTTCATGTTCAGTGTGATGATACATATATAATGTTTGTGATGATATGTGCATGTTTCGTGTGATGATATTTGCATGTTCTGTGTGATGATATATTCATATTATGTGTGATGATATGTATATGATATGTGCAATGATATTTACATATTATGTGTGATGATATGTATATGATGTGTATGATGATATTTGTATATTATGTGTGATGATACGTGTATGATGTGTAATGTTATTTGCATGTTATGTGTGATGATATATGCATGTTCTGTGTGATGATATGTGCATTATATGTATGACAGTCTTTGAATTTTATTTTTATTTTTTGTGTTTAATTATAAAAATAAAGAAGAAAGCAACCAATATACCTTTGGAGCGATTAGATATACCAATTGTAGTTGGTAATTCACATGGTGTAGGTCTCACTCTTCAAGAGGAAGACCTACAGAGAAAGATGTATGAAAAAAGAACAAAGTTTAAACAGGCTCTTGTTCTAAAAACGAAGGGAGGGAAGAAGAAGATTTCAAATGAGTCAACGTCGATGGTTGACAAATATGTTTCTCTTTCTCAAGAAAAGAAGAAGTGAGAACAGAAGAAAATTCCAATTCAAGCACTTGAATCAACACCGATGGTTGATAAACCCCGTTGTGAATTAAAAATGGAGAAACAGGCTATAAAGGAACCGGCCATACAGAACCAGCTAGATAATGAGAAGAAGATTTGATTTTCAAGCATCGTAAAACACAACTACTAAAAAGAATTTATTGAAAAAGATTAGCAGTTTTTATTGTTTTTGACAGAAATAATATTCATACTCGAATTAAAAATAAATAAATATCCCATCTATTCACAGGTTGCAGCAGTGGTGGACAATAAAAAGACAATGCAGAAGAAAGAATTAAACCAGCTGAGGTTTAACGTTTTTATACCTAATTATAAAATAATATTGTCATGTCAGGTTATACACATCTACTAATAATAATAATTCTCATTTATTTTATTTCATTTTAAGGTTGTGCAGAATCAGTTGCGTAAAAGGATAGAACCAATCACTCTTCAAGATGATGAAACCACTCTTCAAGTTGCAAAAAAGAAGAGAATTTATGTTCGAAATGAAAAAAATTTGAAAAAATAAGAAAATATATAAATTATAGTAAATATTGAAATAAGAAAAAGTGAAGAAAATACCTGTAGACCTTCTACGGCCTTCTTAGTTTGTGACTCGTCAATTTGTGCTCGGTTTCTTTTCCCTTTTGCTTGGTTACGCTTCTTCTCAAGTACACTCTTCTCCCTCTTGTTCCGCTTACCTTTCTCATGACTACTTTTAGGATTTTGAACAACACCACTCAACACGGGATCAACCCAATCATCAAAATAAATGGGGCCAACTTCACGTACAACACTATATTTAGCACTTTCAAAAGCTTCTTCACACTTCAAACGAGCTTCAATATTATCTTCACTTGCTAAATTAGCTTCTGAACTTTCTATTCATTTGAATCCTCCGTAACGAGCCCGCCATCGATTTGTTCGAAGAATCAAAGGCGGGAATATCATCTAAAATCCGCTCACTAACAATATCTTTACGCCACCTTTTCGTAAGATATCTCTCAAGATAGCACACATACAATGTACATTCATTATTACGCAAATAATGACAGCACAAAATACCCACCTAAAAAAACAACTTGTACGTGCAAGATACCGACAAATCTTCAACATTGAAAATTACCGCATGTTTTATCACATACCTACACTTAACCCACACATGATATGTCATAATAGACCCTTCTATAGAAAAAAAAGGATTGATGACATGAAGCACCTTTCATAAACTGATCTTCAAATAAAGAGAAAGCTTCAATTGTATACACATCTCTAGCATGTAAAACCAACTTCACATTATTTAAGACCATAGATGGTGTACCTAGCATGCAACGTACATCTTCACCGTTGTCTTTACTCCTCCACTCAGACATAACTTCGATGAACATGTATTAGAAATCACAAACCCACCCGTCTTAGATAACTTACTTGTAAGCGCATGATTTGTGCTCTCACTTCTTTGAGAAGATAAGATGCCACCTGAAAACCAATCTTTGTTAAACGCGGGACACCATTTTGCTCTTATATTATAAAGCCTTAGTAACTAAGAATTATCCCGACACCCATAATTTGTAACCATCCTGAAAAACATAGAAAATCCCATATTAGTAACACATATCACTACTGCAGAAACAGGCTTTTAAGGTGGTTCTTTTTGGTTATTTACGGCAGTTTTAGAACCACCGTATAATACGTCGTCGTTGTTGTTCACGGCGGTTCATGAACTGCCGTTAAATATGACGCCTTTTAAGGCGGTTCATGAACTGTCGTGGAAGGTGTGGCTTTTTACATCGGTTTTTAAAAATAACCGATGTGAAAAGTCACATCTTTTCACATCGGTTTCGTGAGAATCGATGTGGTTACATGAGGTTTTCTTAAAAAGCAACACTATTTATTTAACCTTCCCACCTAATAAATACATATTTTCTTTTACACAATCATTTTAACATCAAACATAAACCACACTTACATGTAAAAATTACTTAATAATTAGGCAATTTCAATAGTTTAATAACATAAAAGAAATACAATGTTCAAGACTACAATTCTAGAATTTCAACTACAATTACATCAACTGATCAGACCTAATTAGTTAATTAATTACACTATTAATAATAAGTGTTCTGGGGTATTTGCGGTTTGAACCAACTTGGGGGCGAGTCTTTGCAGCTTCTTACTCTTGCTTGGCTCTATCTACATCAAACTCCTTCCTAAAATCGAGGAAGTAGGAAGAAATCTAGCAAAAAAAAATAAAAAATTTGAAATTTGAAATAGTCCGAGGGAGTGAGAATAATTAACAGATAACGGGAAAGAGAAAGAAAAAGATGGATCTAACTAATAAGGGGTAAGTGGAGGGAAGCAGCAGTAGTCGGTCCTCGAACTCCATAAGAAATATATTTTATTTTGTTTTTGTTATAAATAATGCACAACCACTTTACTATGCATGCATAGTAAATGTAATTATTATTATTAGTGTGAATGACTATTTTGCCCCTGATGAGATTATGTAATTACGATTGTACCATTGAAGTTTTCCTATAAATAGGGCTTCAGTTATAATGAAATATAGACTTGAGAATTTCTCTATATACTTTCTATGTTTTCTCTCTAGTTCATAACACGTTATCAGCACGAGTCTCTACCCATATGAGTAATATGACGAGAGTATGCTCTACAGTTGCATCCTATGGATGATCCTCTGTATCAGAAATCGAATTATTACAACTATATGTACATTTCTATGTTTCCCTATTTTCCTTAAAGCATACGAGAGAAGGAATTACTGCACATTTTTGCCATAACCATTCAGTAACACCAATCTATAACCACCCTTAACCTTAGCCCAAATGCTCAGCCGTTCATCTTGCGTTAGTCACATGGCTTGGTATAAGGTAATGTTTGTAAATGTGTGTTAATATGTATGACAGTATTATATGTTTACATAATAAAAGAGAAATTAAGAAGATGAAGATGAAAGGAAACACGAAGCTGCCGAAAACAAAAGAATGAAGAAGAAAGTATCATAAGATAGAGAGAAATGGTGTCTTGATGAAAAAAAGAAACAAGAAGGTAAGTAAATTAAATGAAGTAACTTAATGCATTAAATGCATAAGTAGAAGTCATGTACGTAACAATGTAAAAGGAGGAAAGAAAGATGGGACATGCATTTAATTTCTTTTGACCAACAAATGAATGAAGAATAAAGGTAAGAAAATATTATTTATATATTACAAGTTTTGTTCTTATTAAAATAAGAAGCATATATTATTGAAATTTAGTTTTCTTAATATCATTGCGTACAGTTTCACTAGACCTTCAATTTGAGACCAATATTGATATATAAAATAATAAATCATTTAAAGATATGACATTTTAAAATTTTAAACATTAAATTAAAAATTAGTACCTTGACTTTGGAGAATCGTACGATGATACTTGGACTTTTAGATATTTATTTTGGTAATATTGACCCTCTACAAAGAGGTATATGTGCCACAATGCGCCGACCAGGCAGCTCTGTCGCCGATGACTGGCGTTGATTAATGATAGCTGATTATTTGACGTATCATCCTGCCGATGATAATTTTATAAGGAGATATGAATATCATCTAGCGGTGGCCAGGCGGCACTGCCGCCGGCAACCGCTATCGACTAATGATAGTTGATGGTTCAATTCACCTAATCGGTGATGGTCATATCTTGAGAAAAATAATTGGACACGAATCATGGAATCAAAGTGTCGTCGATATTAGGACCGAATCAAGATTGTCCATGGATTAGTATAATGTGTACAACCCTGCTCCTGAAGAAGCAGTTAAATATTTGTAATTTAATTCTTGCATTATTTACTGTAATAAGGTCCAAGTGGTGGGTTATTCCACTATTTGTTGATTTTAATTTTTATTATTTAAATATTGCAATACCTCCTATGTGATGAGTTCAATTATCACAAGATGGATGGTTTTACATATTTATGTATTTTATATAACAAGTGATGGGTGATACCGTTTACTAAGCAGATCCTACTTTTGAAAAAGTAGTTATTGATTATGCAATTTAATTAACAAAATTTAATTTTTTCTACGCACTTTAAATATTGCAATATCACCAATGTGGTGGGTTATACCACACGATTGGCTAAATCCTACTTTAAAGAAATAATTAAATAACCATATGAATCCTGCTCCCGAAGTAGCAGTCAATAGAAATGGAATTAGTTCTCCACGTTTATTGGATATTAATGGAGAGAATTGAGCAAAGGGGTACTAGAAGATACCGATAAATAATTTATGAAATTGATTGCTCAATAAATTCACGTTGATGAAATAAATATACCACTTGAAAGAATCATACGAGATCACATCGACATGATAATGAAATGCTCTCGAAGAAGCATATATAATTGACATTATAGTCATGAATCACTAAATCCCTATATTTGCATAAAAGCAAAATGATATTATTATTACTCCAGAAGAAGTACAAAACAGTCAAAGTTAAGATAATGAAATTATCTTAAAAGCAATGAACGCTTGACATTGAAATAAAGAAACATATATTAAACTCATGAAATTGGTGGGGTGCGTCTCGAGAGTATTTAGCTCCGTAACTCTGCCACCCCTTACTAGTCATGGGAGTTTACAATGAGAGATCTAAAGGATCGGGATTTCTTTTTCGCTTAACACAGACAGTCTGTGGCTGACAAGTTTTAACTTCCACAAAATCTTGAACTAGAATATATGCTTGAAGTTTTGTAAGTAGCTCAGACATTGTGTTGCCAGATATAAGTATTTCCCTCGCCGAATGAGAGATAAACTTATGATCTACACATTGATCTAGAAAATTGAGCAAACCATTAAAGAGATTATCAATATTTAACAAGCATATAGGTTTGGTATGGAAGTTACACTCTGCCCATGACGTAATATTAAAAATTTCATTCAAAGTTTCGTAACCACCTGGAAGGACGATGAAAGCATCGCTGTTGTTCACCATGTACATCATACAATCATGAAAAGATTGTGTTTGAAGCTTCATTCCAGCTGGACCCATGCTGGTTTTAACTCTATGAAAAGGTATGATACTCACATCTATTCCCCAGTAATGTGCAGATGATATAAGACTATTATAAAGTCTGTAGTTGGCTCCTCCATATAGTATATCAATCTTTTGCTTGCCTAACTCTCTCACAAGTTGAATTGCCATATCTATATATGGAATATGACCTATCAGTTTAGATCCACCAAGAATACATATAGTTTTGAGTGACTTATAAAAGGATTTACCTCTTTGCGAGGATTCTGAAACTTCCATCTATCTTTTTCTATAAGCTTCTAATATTTGTGAAAGATACATCTTTATGATCTGTGACCCCTTATTTAAAGAGAAGTTTTTACAAAATCATAAATGAATTCACTATTTACTTTTGACGATTGTGGAATACATTCACGAGCTAATAAATGATATCACTATTTTCTTTTTAACTGTCGCAAAATAAAAACGACGGATAATAAATGATATCACTGTTTTCTTTTTGACTRTCGTAAAAGAAATACGACAAATAAGATATTACTTATTTAAAGAAATAATGCTTACTTGTCGGCAATTGAAAGATTTTTATCTTTACAAAATAAATAAAATTCTACTACATGGTAGAAAGATTTTCACACTCCTTTCATTTTTCCCAACGGCTAGAAACGGCTAGTTAACGGCTAGTTAACGGCTAGTAATAGTAGTACTTCACTCTATAAATACACTCACATTTCATTCAACAATTACCTCATACTCTCTCATAAATTCTCAACACTAAGTTTTTCAAAATGTTTGAACGAATGTTAATGATAATCAGCATTATTATGGTTATCGTACTTACCATGTTAAATTTTAGCATGGAATATGGTACAAGGGGTTTCTTGCTCCGTGTTCTTGTTCTTTGTCTAATTTATTTTATGTTAGCATTTCTGATAGGAATCAAAATGTATTAGTTGCTATGTATGTTCACACATCTTTATGTTCTAAATAAAATTCTCCTTAAACTCGTATTGTTAATGGTGTGTGTACATTCTTTCGAATTCCCTATCACTCGGCAATTGAAAAATATTTATATTAATCATTTTGATATTTTGATAAACTGGGATTACAAATGGGATCTGTTGAAATGAATTTTTCGAGACTATATCGTTCTTGCTCATCTTTAAATTGAACCCACAAAGCCATAAGCTCACGATGCACGTATCCACTAGGATGTGTCTCAAGAATCTGTTGGATATTATGATCCAAAGACTCCTTACTCAAACCATCCTTGACGAATGTTATTTTATCTTCTCGATTTTTGGAGACAAAACCCACAGATTTGCATCGTGCGTCACAGTTCCATCGAGCACATTTATAGCATCCACCTAATCTTTTGGCTCTACGTTTCTTTGCAAAATTACTCCTACCCATACCTGACATATACTTGAATGAGTTTGGAAATTCACCAGATAATCGAACTTGTGCTTCGATTAAAAATCGAATATCTTCTGGGATGTTATAACTCATTAACACTCTCAATCTTTCGAGTCGAGATTTATAAATTCTTTTTAAGATAGTTATTGGAAGAAATGGGTAGTATTTACGAAGATTTAAGGGCATTGAAATCATTAAGAAATTTGAAACTTTGTTGATGTGAATATTGTGATTATTTCGATATTTATAGACTGGTATGAAGCGTATGAAATACGCCACTGCATTTGAATAGTAAATAGTACTATCAAGAGTACGATCAACTCTACTGTGTTTGGAAGTTATATTTGAACAGTAGTTTAATTAAAATATCACCGAAAGATGATGAGATATGTCGGTAAATTATCTGTATGTTAAATACCTCGTGTTGGAAATAAATTTAGATATAAGTATCTTCCAGGTACAAGTGTTCAATAATGTCAAGTAATAATTCATTTGGAGAAACTATTGAATTTTTCGTTAATTGTTCTCGATTAATGGAAATTTATTACTAGCAAAAGTTGGGAATGAATTCCTAATAATTTTGGAATATATGGGGATGAGATATATATGGGCCCACTCACCCTCCATGTATGCTACTAGATTTTATGAATCCACTAGATAGTCACATGAGTATATGACTCGTAACTGGAAGTTTACGAGGTGATTTGCTCTCAATATGAGCACGGTTTTCAAATCAAATGATAAAGCTAGTAAAATATCCCAATAACATGAATAGATCATGGAATGATCGGATATGCGCATACGAGTGGGATATCAATTGATAAACTATTAAAAGTCCTCCAGTTCATATCGAGAACAGAGTGCAAAATAATATGAACTCCTTTATTGAAATTAAATATTTATGCCAATTGTATGGGTTTGATTTCAGATTTTTCTTAGCATGAGGGGGAGTATTGATAGTTGGAAACGTTATATCATCACAATCGAAATAAGAACATGAAAGATAAAAGATATAAGAAAGATTTATAATAATCTTATGTACCAACTACACATGCTTCGATAAATCAAAACTATTGAGTATTTCCCCAAATACAAATGGATGGTATAGGAGGCATATACTTTCAAAAGAGTATATAGACATAATTATTTTGTATAAATCCCTGGAGAGGATTGGTTATGTGATATCTCAATAAATTAAATTGTTATGAGGAATGATATGAAATTGAAAGATGTCGACACACAATAAAAGAATATCGTTAAGAATGATTATTGATAATGAGGATATTAAAAACTTATCGAGAAATATCGATGTTGATAGTAATATGTGGGTTTGATGAAAAATGAGACTGACACTCCTAAAGAAGTTTCGTTTATATTACTAATACATGCAGTGACTTAAAACAATGGTATTGTTGTGAAATAAATTCATAAGCTGTACTCTCACTACAAAAAAACAGCAGTTTTACGAGGGAAAAACCGAGGGAATTAATTTCCCTCGGAAATTTTCGAGGGAAAATCGAGGGACAGAGAATTCCCTCGGTTATTTCCGAGGGAATATAATTCCCTCGAAATTTCCCTCGGAAATTCAGGCGCCAAAACATGCCGCCATAATTACCGAACGAAAAATCGAGGGAAATATAGATCCCTCGGTTTATTTTTTATTTTTTTAAATATTAATTATCAAATAAATTTATCAGATGTCGTTGCGTCGAGGATCCAGTAGCGCAGGTCGATCAGATATGGGGTCGGCCCATCATTTATCTAATTTTGAGACCGACTACATGGGTCTCGGTAGCGATCATCCAGCGACGCAGACCCCGACACATACGCCGTCGTCGCATACACCATCGCAGACCCCGTCCGACGCGGGTACGTCACGGACCCGACGACAGTTGGTAGCACCGCAGAGGGGTATGACTCAGGTTTATATTGCAGGAGCGAAGTAAGTAAATCAATGATTTTAAAATTATAATTATCATTATGATTAATTTTTACCGAGTGAAAAAAATAAAAACACAATTGAATACAGGCTGCACAGCACATCGGGGAGGGTGTCCACTATCCTCCGTTTGATCTTTGAGAGGGATCTCCATCCGGATGTTGACGTGTGGGTGACGGCGCCGGCCGGGAGGTTTTGTCCCTCCAATAGCGGGTTTTTCAAATCTTATTTTTAAAAACG
>BMAC01000051.1:1470209-1482574 GCA_014905375.1 Phtheirospermum japonicum
CGACGGGTGGTGATATAAGGCGGTCCCTAAGGAGACTAAGACGTTCTGGTGGGAGATGTTTAAGGTAATTATTATTTTGTGTCCAAATTTATTAGTATTTACCGTAAAACACAATCATATGTTTCAATTGAATTGTAATTATTGTTTTATTTTGCAGGAGGTTTGTTATTGGGATCCGGCGGAGTATAGTGAGGCAACAATACGGAAGGTATTTTTTCCGATGATCGGGGACCTTTACACGAAGAAGCTTAACGAGTATAGGCAGCATATTGTCTCCCATGCTGGTGGTCGGCCGGAGTGCCTGACCGAGGAGGTCTATAGGTAAACGATTCTGTTATGTGTTTTTTTATTAAATTAGAATTTTTTATTTATAACATATGAATTATATCGTATCTTATATATCATCCATTTCAACTAGGGCTTGGAAAACTGAGTGGGATAAGCCCGAGAACAAGAAGAAATCCGAGCAGTGCAGCAAGAATAGGAAGAGCGAGCCTGCTGGGACCGGGGACTGGGATGTCGAAGCACACGGGGGGTGCTAGATCTACCATCGACTATGCCTTGGATATAGTAAGTAACGGCTATTTATAATATAATAATATATTATTTATTTGTTTAATTTTAATGTTAATTATTTGAAAATTCTATTTGAATACAGGAGCGGGAGACGGGTTTGCCGGCTACGTGCTACGATCTTTTTAAACGTACGCACCAGAAGAAAGACGGCGTGATAGGGTGTCACGGTATTTTATTTAAGTTTTCAAAATATTTTCAGAAAAATGTGACGGTGGTAATTGCTTATTTGGAACCTTGGCGAAGTGACGCGATGCATATGAATCACTTGTTTTAGAATTAATAACATATTGAAAAATTTGAAACGAAGTTTCGAATTATTCCACTTTTTGAAGAAGAGACGGCTTTACGGCACCGGCGCGTATGGGAAGATAGTGGCTGCTACGAAGGGTTTACTGAAGGGCGACTCTTCCACCTCCTCCTCATCCCAGGCTGATAGAAGACAGATCAGAGAGCTCGAGGCGCAGGTCGAGGCTCAGAGGGCGCAGCTTGAGGCGTTGCAGCAGCAGGCAGCCGAGGAAAGGCGACAGCGTGTGGAGGAGCGCCGGCAGCAGGAGGATTTTCAGGCGAGGACGAACGCCCAGATGGCTGAGATGTACGCTCGTTTCCAGCAGCAATTCTCCGCTCCCTATCAACAGCAGCAGCAGTTTCCCCATCCCCATCCATAGAAATCTTTTATTTATCTAATAAACTTTGTTACTGTTTCGATCGAACGCATGTAATTCATAAATTTTCAAATATTTTTTTTTATTATAATTGATTTATTTATTTGACTTTTCTTTAATTGATTTTTTCAATTTTTGGGGAATTTTAATAATTAAACAAGAATTAAAATTAAAACAAAAAATTAAAAATTAAAAAAATTAAAAAATTAAAAATACCGAGGGAAAGTTCCATCGGAATATTGAAAAATTCGAGGGAATGGGACTCCCTCGGAAATTCGAGGGAAATATATTCCATCGGATTTTTTCAATTTTCGAGGGAATATAATCCCTCGAAATATCGAGGGAATGGAAACCCCTCGGCATTCCGAGGGATTTTATTCCTTCAGAAATTGAAGTATTCCGAGGGAAGTGTTCCCTCGGATTTCCGAGGGATTGCCCAGTAATGGTTCCGAGGAAAACAATCCCTCGGAATTCCCTCGATTTTGTAATTCCGAGGGATTTATTTCCCTCGAAACTGATTTCCGAGGAAGGTTTTTTCGAGAGAATTTTTCCCTCGGAATTTCCCTCGGTTTGACCAAAACCGATGGATTTTTGCTTAATTCCGAGGGAAAAATCCCTCGAAAATTTTGAGTTTTTTTGTAGTGTTTTTTCCTTAGTTGTGGTTTTTATCCTAAAGGGTTTTTCCAAACAAGGTTTTTAATGAGGCAGCCAGGTCAAAACTAATATAAAAGAGGTTTTCACATGTATTTCGATGAAATAAGGATAATGGATTTGAATGTATCAAATTGCATGTAAGCACTGAATATAATACATCATGCGATAACTACGAGATATCTTAAAATCTTTATGAAGAGTATCAACTGATTTATATGATATACTTGTACAAATCTCAGAAGGATTTTGAGATGCCCGAAGCATACTTATAAAATACACGTTACACTCTTTTTCCCTTGGCTGAGGTTTTGTCCCACTGGGTTTTCCTAACAAGGTTTTTAACGAGGTAACTTAAAGGCGTATATTAACATGGATAATGTACTCTTTTTCCTTCATTAGGATTTTTTCCCACTGGGTTTTTCCTAATAAGGTTTTAACGAGGCATATTCATGATATGACGAGGACTAAAAGATGAAATTAATACAGTTCCTCAAAGATATGTAATAAGATGGAGTAGTTGTACTCTTTTTCCTTCGATCAAGTTTTTCCCACAGGGTTTTCTTGACAAGGTTTTAATGAGGCAACGCATGATTACTCCTACAAGAATGATCAATATGAGGGGGAGCAAATTTACGCTTCCATATTGCTCAGGTTTTGTCCCACAGGGTTTTCCTAACAAAGTCATGGTACAACAATTTATTATCAACACAAGATCCACTACAAACAGTTTGGAAGTATCGAGTTTTTCTTCAACAAGTTTACAAGACATTTATGTAAATAGTCATTCAAGGGGGAGTGTTATAAATAATGCACAACCACTTTACTATGCATGCATAGTAAATGTAATTATTATTATTAGTGTGAATGACTATTTTGCCCCTGATGAGATTATGTAATTACGATTGTACCATTGAAAGTTTCCCTATAAATAGGGTTTCAGTTATAATGAAATATAGACTTGAGAATTTCTCTATATACTTTCTCTGTTTTCTCTCTAGTTCATAATAGTTTTTGAGTATTTCAACAATGAAAGATACAATTAACTCCAATTGAAGCACAGTAGCAGTTTGCAAACAGAGAAAAAAAAAAAAAAAAAACCAGTGGGTGAAAAGTGAAGTAAAATGAATATAACAATTTGTTGATATCGAGTCAATGAAGGGAAAATGCTAAAAAAATACATACCAACGAGAAAGATAAAGCAGATATAGAACACCAGTTTAAAGTAGAGATAGTTACAAAAACTACCCTAAGGTTTATTATAATTGCAAAAAACTTCATATTGGGATAATTACAAAAACTACCCTGAGGTTTGAGATAATTACAAAATAATCCAGATATGTTGATGCTATGTAAAGTTTGAGGGAATATTTGGAATATTTATCAAAAAGATCTTTTTCGGTAATTAACCTAAATCGCAGGGCTATTTTTGTAATTATCCCTTAAAGTTTTGAAAGATATTTATTTCTTTTTGTATCTATGCTAAAGCTCAGGGTTGTTTTTCTTGTAGTTAAAATTCAAAAGTATCTAGAGCTCATGACTCATTTTGAGAATTCAAAAAGACTATATTCTTTAGCATGTATAAATATAAGCTAAATAACGATATGCATCGAGTACAAATTCGCTAAACTGCTTTACTATTTTGTATAAAACATCTAATGTTCTTTTGTAACGAGTATAAGAAGTGCACGCTAGTTGAGTTCAGATGGAAGCACTAACTATTGATGATATATAGTTCAACTCAGGCGTGTCGAGCACAAACCAAGAGCAAACAAATACTATGAAACTGTTGTTCCTAAAATGACACATACTCTCTCTCTCTCTATCTATCTATCTCTCTCTCTCTATATATATATAACACTATATATTTATATTAAAATAAAGTGATTGTTAGCTTCTTACAAAATATAGTACTTTTTCTTACATGCTAATGTTTGCTTTTAGAATAGTTTGAGTGCAATTTTTCTAGTTTTAAGAAGAGAAACAAAAAGAACACGTGAAGATAATCCGAAATATAATGAATAAAAGAATTAAATTAAATTCTGACTACTGTGACTAAAAAAAATTTGCGTGACTTAATACTTTAAACATTTTCACAATGTAATTTATATTTTAATATGTTTTTAAATTTGAAATTAATAAATACTCGATGAATAAAGTATTTTTATAAAAAACTATTTATTCTTCGAAAAACAAAAAACATTACAGTACCTATGCAACACAACTTATGGAAAATATGCTTATCATGTTTATATGAAGTGAATTGACTTTGTAATCAAGGTTTCTTTAACATTCTGTATATTATTTCTGTAGATATTTTCCTTTTTTTTATGTAATAGTACTAATTTCCTCAGTTTAAGGAGTGTTCTTTTTATATTTAAAATTATTCACATATTGCAAAATGCAATTACTTCCTATGCAATATTCTCACGGTAGTATCTCATTACTCTGTACGGAAAAAAACAAAATATATATAGTTTCACCTAAAACACCACAAATGACCATGAAAAAATGAATAATTGCCAAACAAATTAAAAATTCCAAATCAAAATTCAATCAAATATTCGAACTTCTCAACAGTCATAATAAAACCCCATATTTCAATTTAAATCACACAATATCAACTAAAAAGGAAAATAAATAATGAATAAAAGTAGTCTAGTCATAAATCAAGAAAACATACTTCAGAGATTTTACCAAGTAAAACGAGGGAAAAGATCGCGTCATTAATGTTCCTTCCCTATTTCATAAATCTTAAAACGTAGTCAAAATCTCTAAATATAAAATAAAATATACCATATATATCAAATCTTAACCCCAAATCATATCCTAACTTAGCAAATGGGCTACACCATAAATATTAACTTTAAATTGAAAAACTAACACATGAAGTACATAAAATTCATATTTTTCATCCTTAATAGAAAACTGATTGATGATGATGATAATAATAACAATAATAATAATAATAATAATAATAATAATAACACTTTAAACAAAACTAATCCAATACATAATTACAAGGAAAAAATCATTACCTTCCGAACTAGGATTTTTCTGAAGCCAAGAAATCAAACGGTGTTTCCAAATCGATCTCCTCTTCATCCTCAAAATAATTCTCTTTGGTAACCCAAAAATAAAACAGGCTTACAATTTGAGAGAAAACAATTAAAACACCCCAATAAAACCATGATCAATAAAAAGAAGTTATTGTTATTTAACGTTTCACAATTCATATTACATAGAGCCATTGGATAAATAATAATACTCAAAAAGATTTATCATCGAATCAACATCAAAGATTAAATCTTCAGATAGCCAGCATTGACCTTTTAAACTTAGCATGGTTTCCCAAGACTGCAAGGCTGAGATACAAGAAAATGTTAGAATGATAATCTAAAGCTAGCAAAGAAATCTCAAAGCTAGCAACTTTGGCTGCTTTAACACCAAAACTAAAATTAGCAAACTAGGTTATGATATTCAATTAACATATACATCTTTAGTCAAGAGAATGTTAGTCAGCAGAGTAAATCTATCATGTTACTTCACAAGCCACTGATGTTTCAACTTTGTCACATCTCCAGAACTTTCTTCTTAAAATGAAAAGGGTTATATCTGACGGTTAATCACTCTTAACTATGACACAGACTTGTATCGGAAAGAAGCAACGATTAACCCTGCAAAGTCGAGCAGTCAGAGAAGATTTTATATATGTGTGTGTGTGTGTGTGTGTGTGTATATATATATATATATATATATATATATATATATATTAAAAACACAACAAAATAACCAATTAAACTAAGGAATATACTGAATTTCATGTTGTAAATACATAATAGACCTCCAGCGAAGACATCTTGCCAATGATGCCAATAGTCATCAACTCTTGAAACTTCGACTAATGCCGCTAGGAGTAAAGGCACAAACATAACAGCTTTGCTACATGGACATTACAATCAAGTGCTCTAGTTTTACTAGACAAATACTAGGCCAGGAAGCCAAGACCATCAAAGTACCCTACAAGTACAGCAACCCAAAAATCCTTTAAGCTTCTCTTCACAAATGAATAATTAAAAAAATTAACTAAATAGTTATCTTTGCAGGTGTCTCACTCAAACAAAAGAGTAGCAGAAAGCTAATTTGCGGCATCAATGTAATTCAATGAAATGCTCACAGGTCACACTCACATGAAGTATGTCCGCTCGAAAAGCTTTTATGACCTTCCCTTATGACACTCATCAATCCAGTGCACTATACATCCCCAGTCACATTATGAAACACCTATCCAACAAAATGCGAAATTATAATTATTAAATATAATAACTACTGCTGGCAACGGAAAAAAAAAATCACCGCACTAAAGAAATATCAACAGGACTCACCCCTTTACCATTAGGGGAAGCAACGCCCAAAATAAGTCTGGTCAAGGGCGACCAACAACATCTTTAATTGCATCAATAAGAACACCATTAATAAGTACAAAAAAAAAAAGCATGCCTGAAAAAATTGGAAACAAAATATCATTATAATTGGAATTCTAATTGAAACCCGCTGTTATAATTGAAATCTTTCTCATATATAATACTCGTATTCAAATTCCCAAGCTCACTTAAGGAATCTGTGTACGTTCTTGTCAAGGGATTTAATTCACCATGCTAAAAAAATTAATTTCAGTTTATCGATGAAGCCATGTTGATAATGGTAAATGAATTTCAAATTATATTATAATTTTATAATTAACGACAGACCGGGAAAGCGTACATTGAAGTCACATTAGGCGAACTGATACTATAGCTTGGCCGAGTCCAAATTACGTGAAGAAACAAAACTAGAAATAACTAATCCAAAATTAGGAGGACTTAATTGCTCACCAATTTGATGGAATCAGAAGCCTGTGATCTCTCGTGCAATCGAGGAAATACAAAACCCTTAAGAAAGAAGCAGAAAAGGAATGCCTTAATCGTGTTTGCGAGGTCGCCCACAAACCCCCCTCCATTTTTCTGCAAAATCGAACCGGTAAATTGGCACCACTAGATCCAAAATCCGTAAAGAAATGTAACGAGAAAATTAGGAGGGTGCAATTGCTCACCATTTCGATGGAGTCGATTAAAGGAAATTTGGAATTTTTGTGCAATCGAAAGAATAATAAAACCCTATAAAGGAATCATATTGAACGACTCACCTCACAAATATGCTCTTTGTTCAATTTAATTCACATATCCAGTTGTCAAGCATAAGAGTTGCCATGTTTCATAAAATGAGGGTGATACAGTAAATTCATATGTGTTTTTCTTTTTATCTTATAGTTTAGATTTTACATCTGTTTTTAATTAAACCGCCGTGAAAACTAACACATATTATGACGGTTTTCAATAAAACCGCCGTGAATATCCATTTTTTCGTCAGTTCTCTAACAACCGCCGTAAAATGTGTTAGTTTTCACGGCGGTTTTCAATAAACCGCCGTAAAATAACCTTTTTAACGGCGATTTTAACCATAACCGCAGTTAAAATGTTTTTAAGGCGGTTTTACAAAAAACCGCCGTTAAATCGGTCATTTAACGGCGGTTTTCAATAAACCGCCGTAAAATAACCTTTTTAACGGCGATTTTAACCATAACTGCCGTTAAAAATATTTTTAAGGCGATTTCCAGTGAATCGCCTTTAATTAGGTGCCATTAAAGCCTATTTCTGCAGTAGTGTATCACACACATTACTGATACATATCAGCACACTTTACTTTCACATATTATTAGCAAAAAGCAAACCCTAAAACCTGAATGTGTTTCAAATATCATCACACATTACTGACATATATCATCACACATTACTGAAACATATCATAATACATTACTGACACATATTATCACACTTTACTTCCACATATCCTTAGCAAAACCCTAAAACCTGAATGTGTTTCAGATATCATCACACATTACTGACAGATACCATCACACATTACTGGAACATATCATCACACATTACTGGCACATATCATCACACTTTACTTCCACATATCCTTGGCAAAAAGCAAACCTTAAAACTTGAATGTGTTTTAGATAGCATCACACATTACTGACACATATCATCACACTTTACTTCCACATATCATTAGCAAAAATTAAAACCCTAAAACCTGAATGTGTTTCAGATATCATCACATATTACTGCCACATATCATCAACAAAAATCAAATCTTGACCATAAAATAAAAAACTTAACCCTAAAGCCTAACTCTCTGTCAGATATCATCACATATTTCAGTTATATATCATCACATACTAAGTCCAAATATCATCACATATTGTTATCATATATTATCATAAAAAATTAACACATAATTTAAATTTAAATATTTACTTACTTTTCCCAGTAGAACTGGAATTCAACTTCTGTTTTCACACACTTGAGCAAATAGTTGAAAATGTGTATAAAACTTTTTTAACTTCTTAGCGATCTGATGTTTGTCTTCGAGTTTTCCCCAATATGCCATAAGCAGAGTCAATGTCATGACATTGAAAAAATATTGGAAATAGCAGCAGACATGGTAGCAGATTGGTCGGTCATAATTGTAGTAGGGTGCTTACCGCCCATGGATCTCAAAAAAAGTACCAAACAACCACTCAAATGACTCGATTCTATCATTCATTAAAACCCACACCCAAACATCACATCAATCTTACCATGACGGTTCATACCGATAAATGGACCACAAATCATATCATATTTGTTAGTGCGATACGTAGTATCATGCACCAACAAATCACCAAATAACTCGTAATCCTGCCGTATACGAACATATCTCCAAAATACACAGCCAATACTCGTTGTCCACCTCAAAATCGAAGAAAAAGTCCTTCTCGCTAACTTGCCTATTCTTAAAATTTTGAATTAATGTGTTGGAATCAGTACTATCAGATATGGTCGATTTACTTAACGCATTATATGCATCTCTAGTTCTAAAACCTAAAAAAGGTGAACCACCGGCTGATTTTCAAAACCCGTACACCATCGGCGACACCAACACTACTTTTTTTTTCTTTTTTTTTTAACTCTTTAAGGTAAGCAAGTTGGGTCGGACAAATTTGCCTATGGGATGGAAGAAGATGACTAGAGGTAGGTGGACATAATGTATGGTTGTGCTTGTTTTTATGTGCAGTAACAACCCACAAACCACTACGATCAATATCAAACTGAATTAAAGAAGGACAGACTGTTCTAACATCTAATTTGGCATAAGACCTACTTTTTTTTTTAAACTCGTTTCTCATCAGCCTTAGAACAAAGTAACATTTTCATCGAAAGTGAACCATCAACCCCACATCCTTCCACTTCCTACACTAAACCCAACCCTATACACATGATCATTGTACAAATTATAAGCCTCATTAAGGGAATTTACTATATGTCAACCAAATCATCATCCCGCACTACTATTTCGACTGACTGAATATCACCAACAATAGAAGGCGCTACATAAAACAAATAAACAAACTCAATAGAAAAAATCACACAAACATTACATCACGTATTACTCACTTATCACCACATACAAATGTCACATATTATCACATTTAAAAAAGAATATAGTTCTGCCACATATCACCACATGTTATTGCTTTTATATTCATACATATACAGATTTCACGGATAACACATTTAAAATACCACATATCATCACATATTGTTTTCACATATCATCACAAACTGCTTCCATATAACATCACATAATACCACTCTTTATACAGATTTCACATATCATTACATATTAGTGAGAAATATGTTATCACATACAATTACTATATAATTTCACATATCACTGCATATAAATTACACATTCTTCATAACTTAAAGAAGAAATCATGAACATGTAATAGAACTATTTTCATGAATGTTCGAAACACCGGGAACTGGATTTGAAACTGAAATATTTGCAGGAGCAAGACAATTGAAGGAATTGAAGGAACAAAAATTAAAATCAAAAATAGATATTGCATAACCTAATTCCATAAAAAAAATCAAAAATACTATTGCAATCGAAGAAGACCTCAACTCGTAGAAATTGCCGAGAATCTGAAGCAAATTCCACATAAAATTTTACAGATAATTCTTTGGGTGATAAATCGCCAGAGAATTTGGGGACAGAAGTTAGAGAATCGTTGCTCAATTCGACAGTGATCATCAGTATATGCTCAATTCAACGGTGATCACCGACTGCGTTTGTTGGAAGGTTTTGGAAATGGTGGTTGTGTTTATTGGATGGTACGTATGAAACTGATTCTTTTTTCATTTGTGCAAAAAACTATCTAATAATTTGCCATAAGATTTTGGGATGCGTATATCCACCCCTAAACTAATTCAAAATGGGCAAGACTCTTGTCAGACCGGACTAACGGATCATCCATTAGGCCAAAATTTCATACCGCTACATTATAGTACAAAAATCAATACATTATAATAAAAAGTCAATACATCATAATACTAATACAAAAATCAATACATTATAACACAGGTAAAATATTTATGAAAAACCAATACTTTTGAGTACAAAAACCAATATATCATAATTCAAAAACTAATACATTAGTATATCGGGTCAGATGGTCTAACGGGTCATGACCCGTCAATCTGACCTAAAGCAAGTCTTTGTTATCTATATATATATATATAAAAAGCCAAGTGTTTCTAAATATGTTTTTCAACATTTTCCCGCCCATTTCACTTACTATTTATACTAATCCATATTTATTATTTACATAATTATTTATGTAAATATTATTTTGAATTATGATTTGTGTAAATAAAATATTAAATATGTAGAAGAGTTATGTATAATTATATATAAAGTTTGAGAAAAATAAAAATAATATAAAATTCTGGATTAAACATAAAATATAAAAAAAAATTAAAATAAATATATCTATAAATATAAATAATTAGTTAATAAATTCAAAAAACACAAAAAATCAAAAAACAAAACATAATTACAAACGCTGTAAAATAAAATTAAAAATATTAAAAAAATTAAATATATATATCTATCTATATCGTAAACTATCGGATCGGGTATTACTCAGATGTGAAACTTGCAGACACGATATCGAGCTGGAACAACCTGTTCTTCCTGAATATCCTGATTCAACGCCAAAAGAATTTTCTGCTGCTAACATATAGTATTCATCTCTACCTGGTGAGTTGAAGAAGCTGTTACAGAATCAGCAGCTATTGAACCCCCATCTGTTGGAAGAAGAAATCAGGTTGTTTCTGATGATGAAAATTTTTATTTGAAATTTATGAAAACCCCGAAATGTCGGTAATCTTAGAAGACAGCTGTATTAGAAAAAAATATAAAAAACTTATAATTAATTTATAAATATTATTTAATAAATATGGAACAAAACCGTAAATTCAATATTCGAGTAAAATTAAAGGGGAAATTCATAAATTAAGTTAAATTAACTTATAAATTTCATAATTAGATTCTATAAAACTATTAATAAAATCTAAAAAGAAAAAAGAAAATCGAGAAAAATATAAAATAAAATTAAAAAATAAAATATAAATAAAAAAAATATTATATATATATATATATAAGAAATCTGAAAAATAAAATATAAATATAAAATATATAATCCATAAACAAATCTAAATATTTTATAAATCTGAAAAATCTGGAAAAGYAAAATCAAATTWTAAATATGTCAAATGATATCAAATAAATTTGTGTTTATTATAAATAAAATATAATAAATTATAATTAAATTAAAATATTTATTCATAGATACTAGAAATGAAAAAATAATCAATAAGTTGATAATATTATAAATTTAAATATGAATTCATAGCTACAAAAAAAATCCATTAAATTATAGAAAAATATTAACCAAGTATATAACAAAAATTAGAAGAAATATAAAATAATATAAACAAAATTAAAAAAAAAAGAATAAAAAAATTATAATTTGATTAAAATTTTTAACTCGATTTCTCGGTGGATATCACGAGTCAATTAGCGGACTGATTTCAGAAATATTAACTATAATAAAATAGAATACAAAGGCCCTCAGTTAAATTTGTAATTCGGTGCCTCATTTATTTGGTATTTATTTGTTCATTTTTGTAGTATTTTATATATTTTTACAGTATTCATATATTTTTTATTTTCTAGACTTAGAAGATAAATTTTTATAACATAAATTTAATTAAGTATATTACTTTCTATTTTAAAATATTTTAAGATTTACTTTATTATTTATAACTTCTTGATCTTTGTTATTATTTTATTATCAATTTTCAATAGATAAGAAACTATTTAGAATTGATTTTTATATATTTATTTAATTTACTTTATAACTATCGTTAATTTATTCTTTCAAAGTCTTTAAAATAAATATTTAGAAATTAATTATAATCTTATTATATTTCTATCTTATTTCAAAATATTATCATATTTATTATATTATATTATATTATA
>BMAC01000051.1:1482599-1528301 GCA_014905375.1 Phtheirospermum japonicum
GATGATGGGCGACTGGAGTGGTGGTGCAGAGTTGAAGGAGATGAAGTATTTGGGGGTGTAGAGTTTAAGGGTAATATTGATATTTTTGTGATAACATTTTTTAGTGGGGTGAACTAATATAAAACAAGGTGCGTATATCCGCGCCCTTTATTTCTAAATTTGCTTATATCGGCCAATAACCGTAACTTGACTATTTTAAGTTATTATATTATATCAATAAATTAATAATAACACACTTACGATTGAATAAATTACATCATTCATTTCAATTCGATCCGTGTATTGCACGGGTTAAGCACTAGTTCAAAATTAAGAGCGAAAAAACAACTCTCCCGCCCAACTACTCACTAGCAAAACCCCGCGCAGACTATTAATTTACAAGTTCCAATCTAGAACCCCCAAGCTTCCCACACACGCAGTCACCTTCAGTGCGTGCGATAATGGAGGACTCTGCTTCCACAGCATCCCATAATTCAAACTCTAACCCTAAACCCACCCCCAATCCGCTCCACGAATCAAAGAGCACAATCCATATTGGCGGGATACCGGTGGAGTTCCCGTACCAGCCGTACGGCACACAGCTGGCGTTCATGAACCGCGTGATCTCGACTCTAGACCGGTCGCAGCGAGACGGCCACTGCCACGCGCTGCTCGAGTCGCCGACGGGCACCGGGAAGTCGCTGTCGCTGCTTTGCTCCGCCATCGCGTGGCAGCAGAATCGGAAGATTAAGAATATCTATGGCAATATGTCGCATTCAAGCTCGAGGCCTAACCCTGAGGCTGCCATGGATCCGATTAATCATGGGGGTGGTTTCATTCCTGAGACTCAGCCGTCAGGTATTGAATTCACAAATAGTAAAAGATTCCATGATGTGTGCTATCTCCATTTAAAAAAAAAATTTAAATTGTGTTAATCTATTTATTTCTCTGTTACTAAGTAGGTGAAGAAATGTTATGGGTTTGTAGTGTTTGAGATTAAAATGATAATTATGTAATTTCGCAAGATTGATGACTTCTGTTCGTATTTAAATGGGGAGATTAAGTTTTTCAGAGCATCCTCACTTGGATAGGGTTTCGCAGTTAATGGGAAACATTTGGTCCAATGGCACTTTGCACCCAGAGTTGTATTTGTCAAGTATAATTTATCCTGAGAATTTCCTGTGTGGTCTCTTATGTCTTTTATATAAATATAAATAAATAAATAAATAAATATATATATATATATATTTTTTTTTTTTCTACAGGAAATCCAGTGGAACCTCCACCTGCTCAAACAAATGCCAAAAAGGAGAAGCAGAGATTGTATCCCCCTATATTTTATTCATCGTAAGTTTCATGAATATGGCCTTGTATTTATATGACGAATTTCAGGAAAGTATCACATGAGTTGAACTCATATTTTTGCCAAACATTTTTTATGTTCACCAAGTTTTTCTATACTGATGGGGTGTACAAGTGTCTCCAACTAAAACATGTCTTGATTTTGAAAGAATTGATTATTAGTGTGTTTCATTTTATCAGGAGAACTCACCCACAAATCAAACAAGTGATCCGCGAGTACAAGAAAACCTCATACCGGGTTCCCATGGCAGTTTTGGTAGGTTCCTGCTATCTTATTATTCTATCTTCAGTATCAGGATTATGAGCATTCTAATGTTATTCCACATGTCTTCAGAAGTCTGAAAAATATTGAAAGAACTAATTTATAACGATAATGTATGCCACGTTGGAAAGATGCACGTAAGAGGCAAACCTTGTTGTTTTATGGGTATAGTTGTAGTTGTAACTTATGTCGTATGATCTTGTGTACTCTGTTTGGTAACTGAACTGCAGGACAGCAGGAGTAAGTAAGACATATCATCTTCTTATTGAATTTGAAATTTAGGCTGATGAACAAATTACTTGATCCATATTTATACCATTCAGTCCCTGTTGCATATGTTTTGCAAATTACAAGAGCTTCAAAGAAAAGGATAAGGGGGATGAGTAAAAGTGAGAGGATTGCATATATTCAAACATAAGTTCGTGCAATCAGCATATAGTATATGTTGGTGTGAGGTCTTTGTTGTATAAGGATATGCAGTTTATGTAATGGGGGTTGTGGATGTGTGCTGTTTGGGTAAAGGCAATTGAGTGAAATACTTGGTTTCCACAATTCTTTTCCTCATTTTGTGTCCCTCTTGTGTTGTGCATTCTTGCTGAACTTTTTCTTTGTCAAAGTAAATAACAGGAAGAATCTGAAATCACCTTGCAAAATTATGGCCATTAGCTTGTCTAGCTACTTATAGGCTTAGGTTGTAGGCTAGAGCCCAAATTTTTGGATTGGATAAGAAAAATGCAATAGATAAAGCTGGAGTTGAGTACTTGTGTTAAATAATATTTCAGTATGCTAATTTGTATTTTTGTCTGTGGTCTTTCAGGGGTCAAGGAAACATTACTGTACAAATCCGGATATACGTGGTGATGATAAAGTTGATGAAAAATGGTTGCTTTTTTTTTCCTTGTTGAAAATTAACAGATCCTTACATTTATCTTCTATTCTAACTGGTTTTAAATTTCAGTAAGTTGCTTCTGAAGAATAAAGAATGTTCTTGCCCACAGTTTAAGTAAGTTAATTTTCTTTGGCTATGTTACCGTCTGTTGTATTCTATGCTTATGAATGCCTTCACTCAAACCTGTTACCTATCAGAAATGTTCATAAAGTTAAAGGACATCCCTCTCTTCAGAAAGGAGGCTGTCATGAGGTCCATGATATTGAAGACCTTGTCAAAATTGGAAACGTAGTCAAAGGTCCCACTTAGCTCCATTTCAGTTTGTACGTATTTATGAAGTGACTGGCAAAGTCTCTGAAAGAGCTCTTTGATTTTCAGGTTGTTCATATTATGCGGCACGTGCCTTGGCACAAGAAGCAGATTTGGTCTTTTGCCCATATAACTACATTATCAATCCAGTCATCAGGGAAGCAATGGAAGTTGATATTACCGGGGGCATTATCATTTTTGATGAAGCGCAGTATGTTACTCCTGATTACATGCTCCTAAAACAAAACATACTTTGAGCCATCATGTTATTGAGAACGGAAGTGACCACTTACTGTTCATGTCATTTTTTATGGAGTATAAAATAATATAGATTGTTGAAAAAGGCCATCACTGTTGCCTGCACAGTTGTGTATCACATAAGGACATATTTAAAACTATACCCAGAACAAACATATGTTATTTTGTGAGTTAAATGTCCTATTCCCTGGTTCAAAAAATAGAAGTTATATTAAACTTTGACTATTTGGCAATTTTAAGTTTCGCCAACCATTTGGTCCATATAACAACATTTCATCATACATAATTTCTTATTCTTACAGACTTATTTTTTTTTTTAAAACTGGTCAGTAATATAGAAGACATTGCTCGTGATTCTGGTAGCTTCGATCTTGATGAAGAAGATCTGATCTGTAAGTGCTACCCTGTACTTTTTTATTCACTACTTGTGATACTACCTCAGACTGCCTTGTTTTTTTTGAAGATTTGCAGACAGAACTAGGGCAGCTGAGCGTGATTGATGACATGACTTACCGGCCTTTGATTGAGATGACAGAGGTGCTGATCTTGGAGCTTTTAATTTTTTTTCGTGAGTTCTGTTAGCCCGAGTTCAGTAATATTTCTTTTATCTGTAGGAAATCTTGAGTTGGATTGACCGGAGGAAAATTACTTTAGTGAAGCGTGAATCTCAGCGCTATTTCCGTTGGTTAGTCATATATAAATATTCTAATAATCTCAATTTTTTAGTTCTATCGATTGTTAATTGATCTCTTACGGTAATATGAGTTCAAATGTGAATATTTTGGAATAGCAGAATATAGATGCAATATTCTTGCCTTAGTTGGATTATATTGAATCCTTTATCCTAAATTTAAGTTAGTACAAGTCTTGAAATTTCCTATTAATGGTTTTAAGATTTGCAATAATATTATGCTATGCGCCCTGATTGGTTACTTTCTCAAATTTAAATGATAACGGTGGGAAGTGGGAACTTGGTGTGTGATTTAAGTAAGGTGATGCCGGGTCATGCTATTACATTTTGTTCATATATCCAGGGCAGGAAGGTTTTAAGTTTCATCGCTTGTCCGTGAAGTTTCATCCTAGTCTCCTAGAAACAGAGGAAACTTTTGTAATTTTGTTTGGAATCAGTTATAAGTGGGACATGAATTTGGTTTTTGAGGGAAGTAGATTTGATTTGTACTTGGGAATTTAGATCTAGTCTTTGGACCATCAGACATTCAATGAATTGCAATTGAAAATGTACTATTTTTGCCCCTATTATAAGGATGATATTAAATCCGTTTAACTAATACATTTCAAACACCTATAACAAAATTTACTCACCCAATTCAAGCTAAATCCCATAAGATTCAGCCTTGCCAACAGTAAAAACAATATCATATCACTATTGTCCACGTTTTATTCTGACATCATTTGGCTGTATTCCAAAACGAAATCTCAACCTTGTCATTCTTTTCGATTTCTTTGTATTGACCAATTCAGTTGGACTGGAGATAAGGCTTTAAAGGAGCTAGAGGAAGCTAATATATCACGGCAGAGTTTTACAATCTTGTATGAATGTGCCAAAAAGGTAATTAAAATAATTAGTAAAGGTCAATTTCAGTCAACAACCTACTGCCAGCTTACATTTTATATGCTTGGTCATTTTTTGCGGGTACCGAATCTCTTATTATGATGGTTTGCTCTGAAGGCAATCCGAGATGCTTCAGAAGCTGAGCCAGGTATTGCCTGTTTGAGTGGAGCGGCATCAATTACTCTGGAAGGTGATTCATCTCTATTTTCATATTTTCACTTGACCCCTGCTGAATGTAAATTTATTGTTGAATTGACTCTGGTTATCATATAGGATTATTCTCTTCACTCAATTACTTCTTTTCGGGGAATGGCGTCCATGTATGTGACTATGAACTAGCTGTGCAAAGATTTGTGAAGAAAGACGAACGTAAGTGGTGATATGATAATTTACAACCCCCTTAAATAACTTGAGTTTCCTATACTGTTAGCCATGTGGAATATGGGATACTGAAGTTGGAAATTATGACCCTTGTTAATTTTTTGTAGTTCTCAGTGTTGCATAGTTTGTAAATTGTCTTTAAATAGTCTTTAGATACTATAAGAACATGGTGATAAAATTATGAGAAGGATGACAAGTCTTGCCATGTAATCTTTGCTATATGAGAACTCTTTGAACTTGAAGGTCAAATTGCACTCTTATTTCAAATCTACTTAGTTCAACTAATAGGAAGGGACAGTCATAAATAATCAAATGTTAAGAGTAAACATTAGGCGAAATTACACATTTCTTCAATTTGGTCTATAAGATTTGTCTATAACATCTGAAGCCACAGAAGTATATCATGTTTCCTTCGTTTAGGTGACATGTGGGGAGAGGTTGTAGAGGGGTGGGGATGATGCTAAGTAATCTCCAAAAATAAAGGGGACAATTCATTTAAATAATGATAATAGTGTTTAAAACAAGTAAAAGTGAGAAAAACAGAGCTTTGTTTGGTAAGTGGTTGCGGAAAGTTTTTAGGGGAAGGGTTATTGGGAAATGTGTGTATTAGAAGACAAATGCATTGGGAAACGTGAAAATAGTGTTTGTTAGGTGATTGAGAGAAGTTTGTGGGGGAAAAAACTTCCCCCAAATGCTAATCAAACAAAGCCAGAACTTTTGGAGAACATAGCTCCACTGCACATATGGAGTCCAGTGCTAGTCACGATGCATATATTTCACTCCGTCCATTCAAAATTAGAGATTCAATTATTTGTGGAGTTTTTGGTAATAATTGATAATACTAGGCACTATTGCCCGTAAGGTGATGATTTATTAATTTATTCCTTTATGTGAGATGGTGCTTCTGGAAACAGAAATTTCATTTTAAGAAATGAAGCTTTATTTTGGGATTTTGTATAAAGAAAACAAGAGTGATGGATTTGTGACAGGGTGGACATGTCTTCTAGTTTTATAGTTGTTACTTGAAGGTGAGTTCATCTTGTTAGGATTCTTCCTGAGAAATATTATGTTATTTCCGGTTTAGGGGGACAACCTGGCAAATAGACATCCACAGGTATCAGCTTATCGACTCCCTGAACAGTACTATAAGAATCGGTACTGAACATCCCTCCTGTAATATCTACTATGATGATCTGGTTTTTACAGTACATTGAGTTAGGAAAAGTGGGATTTTATTTATATTTGCTTTTTCACTTTTCAATTGTCTGCTCAAATAAATTCTCAATGTGATAATTGGAAATGCTGCAGGTGGTTGGACAACCACAATCAGCTTGTGGTGCATGAACCCAGCTGTCGTTTTCAAAAGCATTGCTGACATTTCTCAATCTGTGATTCTAACTTCGGGGTAAATTTAGTTGCATTCGTGTTGCTTCTAGCAGAGACCATATATGTTCTGTAATTGTTAAACTTCCACTCTCTCTTTTTGGTTCGTTCAATTTTAGCTTCCTCCTTTGTGCTATGGAGCTGTCATATGGTTCATCTGATGAATACTGATTTCTGAATGGTTTACCGTGGCCAACTCTTCTGTAATCATATCATGTTACTTCATCTGCATGAGCTTATACTGCCAACTGCTTTATATATAGCTTTAATCTTTAAGTAATCTTAAAAGACATACTTGTATGTGTGCATAAATTGTATTCATGCATAAGTTTGTACATATATAGGTTGATGTTATACTGCACTCATTTCTGAAAATATAAATTTATTTTTTCTCACCACACAGGACTCTATCACCATTGAGTACTTTCTCGTCTGAACTTGGTGTTCAGTTCGGCACTTGTCTGGAAGCGCCTCATGTCATAGATGTTGATTCACAGGTATACTAGTTTTTTGTTACATGGTTAGAATTTCACTAATTAGATCTGTGGTCCAATCTGAGAGCTTGTCCGCCATCTTCCATAGGTATGGGTGGCTGCAATTGCCAATGGTCCTGGTAGATATCCATTGAATGCAAGTTACAAGACCGCAGATGAATATGCTTTCCAGGTTTTATGCATCTTCAATTATAATTGTGGTCGAAAGAAATTCTTGTCCCCGGTGTACATGAATTAAATTTTGTTATGTTTTTCTAAAGGATGCAGTTGGCTCATCTTTGGAGGAAATTTGCAAGGTTGTTCCTGCTGGGTGCCTAGCTTTCTTTCCTAGCTACAAGCTGCTGGATAAAATGCGAAATAGGTGGGAAGAAACTGGTCAATGGTCTCGACTAAATGCTCAGAAATCCTTTTTCATTGGTAAGGTTATTTGGATTACTGCCAAGTGAATACTGAACTATAAAACAGAAGTCGCAATTTGGTATCTGTAGTTGAATAATTTAACACTCATGTGCAATGCGTGTTCGTTCACTTGCTGCACATTTTGATGCATAAACGCTTATTGATACTGCATTACAAATTGATTCGGCTTCTTTTCTTTGTCTATATGTATAAATGTTATTATTAATATTAGAACCGAGAGGAAGCACCCAGGATTCTTTTGAGGCTGTTTTGAAGGATTACTATAATGCAATCAGCCATGGCACAAGACAGTCAAGTGGAAGAAAGATACGGGGTAAAAAGTTAGGTCTCAGAAACGTCAAATCAGTGGAATCCACAAAAGATACTAAGAAAGAAGGTGCTGCTTTTCTTGCAGTTTGTCGAGGCAGGGTAATTCATGGCTTCCCTTTAACTATACTCTTTTTTACATGGTGGTTTTTATTTGCATTAGGAAAATATTGCCAGAACATTTATTGTCTTTTGTTCTGATTTGTCTACTAATCCACCATCTATAAAGCTTTGGACTTGTCTTTATTATCCATGTGCATCTCTAGACTCATTTTCCAATATTATGTCAGATAAAGCAGAAATCAGATGGCGAAAGGAAAAGACTATACAATTTTTTAGAACAAAATTATAAGATCTGACAGATACATTTACATTTATTAGAGACACCTGTCGTTTGAGTTCTTGATAGAATCGAATGACCATTGATCTGTATGTCAGCACTTCTTAAATGACACGTTAATTATCATCTGTATGGTGTTGTGAAGGGTATTTGGGTAACTTGACTGCTCTATGACTTCTGGAGTAGGGTTAAGGATGAAAACTTTTGGCCTGTTTGTTTCGTGATAAGAAATTCAGCCCAGGGAACCCAGTTACACCTAAATCTATATCCAGGTAGTATGACTCATCTACATTGTTTATTCTAGACATGTGTATGGAAACAATGAAAATTATGTTAGTGGTATGCAATAACAAAAGGGATCTATTTTTGTGCGAGTTTAATTATAAAACCTACCCCTGAGGTTTGGGCTAGTTACAAAGAAACCCAGAAGAGTTCCCAAATTACAAAAAAATCCTTTAGACTACATCAAACTTCACTGGTAGTTTTTGTAATTTTAGAACGTGTGTGGGCGTTTTAGTTGGAATCATGAACTATTGGTGTAGATGTAAGGTTACAATTTTTTTAGAACTTCACTGGTAGTTTTTGTAATTTTAGAACTTCTGTGGGCGTTTTAGTTGGAATCATGAACTAACTGGTGTAGATATAAGGTTACCAATTTTTTTACATATGTGGATGATAAGTAATTACAATGTACTTTTAATATCAACCTAAAAACTCATCAAGTGTTGGAATAGATTTACCAATCATTGCCTATTTATTAATTAGAAATCCAGCTAAATTTTGATTTACAAATTACTGAAATTTTGATAACTTTTTCATAATCAAGACCTGGCATAACTTAACATCAATGAAATACATTTTTAAGTTTGAACTAAAGAACCTTTTTAAATGTACACCTTGTTGACATGGTATAGCTATGCTAATGCATAGACAGCACGTTTGTTTTTTAATATAGATGAAAAGATGAAGGATATCAACCAGTATTGGATTATACTCACATCAGAACTTGGATTATTATACTTGTTTCAGAGTGCTTAATAGTAAATATGAATAGTTTTGCTTTTTTGACATATCTGCTGCAGACACATTGTTCTACTTTTAACTTATTCGTATCTTGACTTATTAAAAATAAGTTTATACTGAGGTCTATACTTGCAGGTATCGGAAGGAATGGACTTTTCAGATGACAAAGCCCGAGTTGTTGTATCCTCTTAACTTGTTTGAATGTTGTTTAGTGATTGTCATAAGCATTAGTTTTCATGTCGCATTGCCATTCTGGATAACAGCTTTCCTGCATTAGTCTGCTGGATATTTGACTGGGTGAACTTGAATATTTTGTGTCTTGACCTAAATTTGTATAATCTGCTCTGTAAAATGTTATGCTTTAACTATCTCAGGTGGTTATTGGGATTCCCTTTCCGAACATGTAAGATTATTCTTCTTTCTTAAACTTCTTTACTGCTTAAAATTCTTTGTTCTTATTGGTAATTCTTGCTTGATAAACTTCCAGTTATGATGTTAAAGTTGCACAGAAGAAGAAGTTTAATGATACATATGAGTCATCAAAAAAACTTTTAAGTGGGAATGAGTGGTACTGTCAGCAAGCTTTCCGGGCTCTAAACCAAGCTACAGGTAGTTTTTTTACTAGTTTTAGTCCTCAACTATTATATCTTAAAGTCTTAGATCTCATTGTCATTTGTACAAGGTGTTTCTTAAGCATGACATCCATTTCTTTCAATTTTGTAGGTCGTTGCATACGACACAGATTTGACTACGGAGCTGTTATTTACTTAGGTACTTGTGTTCTATCTTCCTCATAATGCAACAAGGATAAGATACACAATTGCTGAGTTGTGCCTGTCTTCTGATTCTAAACAACAGCATCTATTTTTCTCCTTGTCTCATTCTTCTATTTTGCACGCTGGTGAAATGCTGATTGAACAAATTTGCAAGTGTTAATAAATTAGTTTCTTTAGAAAGTTTATATAGTCCTTATTTAATCTTCTTTTGACTCTAGCGGATTTTGAAGCTATCTCCACAAATTTCTTTCTGCGTGCAGATGAGCGGTTCCATAGAGATAGAAATAGAGCATACATATCAAAGTGGTTGCGCAACTCAATTAAGTTATACAGCTCCTTCGAGGAATCACTAGGTGGACTGAAATCCTTTTTCAGTGATGTGAAGGTATAGGAATAGAGGAATATTTTAATATATGATCAATTCTGCAAAATAATGTCTTCCTTGATTTTTTTGAATGCAGGTTCGTTTTGATGTGCTAGCAAGACCACCACAAGATCTTGAGGTTAAGTGTGAGAAAATCGAATCTGTGGATAAGAAAAGGGGGACAAGGAAGAATGATTCCAACGAAACAAAATTTAGTCGTCACCAACCAAAAGAAGAACCAATTGATATCTCAGAAGGAGAAAAAGCTGTTGATTGGGCCTGTCCATCAATTCCTGTTGCAAAATATGAGTCGCCGTCCACTCAAATAAAACCTGAAGTTATTACGCTAAAAGATGATAAAAATGATAGTGTTTGCAGAGAGTACATTGACTTGGAGTGTGATTCTGACAAGGACTCGAGGTAAATATGAAGGCCTTTTAGCTTATGACTATACAGTGAAGGCACTTATTATTAGTTGAATATCAACATGAAAATCTTTTTGTTTCCGGTTCTATTTGCACGTTGAGTTTTGAGTTCTACCTTCAATTTTATAGAAACTTTAGTAGATCGTGATAATTTTAAGTCTTATGATAGGCTTTCTTAATTTTCTGAAGGGCTAATTACAAAAACTACCCTTGAGGTTTGGCCAAATTATAAACCAAATGCTTGAGGATACATCCGTTTTACATTTTGCACACGCTGTTAGTGGAGCTGACGGGAATATTTAAAATAACCCCAACCTTTTGTCTTACATTTTACTTTTACACCCCTCGGATTTTCTAAGCTTTACAATTTTGCCAAACAAAAAGTTGAGGCTATCTGTAATATTTTGAAAAGTGAGGGATGAAATTGTAAAGTATTTGATCATGTCAGCCAATCCCGTCATGTTAACTAATGGTTGGGGTAAAACGTACGACGAAATCAATCCTCAAGGGCGGTTTTTGTAATTTTCAAAGTTAGCTGGTTTTCTTGTGAATCCCCATACCTCAGGGGTAATAATCGTAATCATCCCTTACTTAATTGATGTGAATGTTTGACCTTTTACACTTACTCAGCTTGATAAATGTTCCCTTCATGCAGGCCGACAACGCCTTTGGTGGCAATGTCCTCAGATGATCCTGAACTTACCATTGTTAAAGAAACACCTGCTACGAATTGCAGGAAACCTAAACCAAACCCTGAGAATTTTTCGAATGATGATATCCCGAGTCCTAAAACAAATCATCTGTTCACTTTGCCTCAGCAATTTTTATTTGGACCAAAATCCTGTCAAACTCTACACACTAGTCCTACTAGTTTGATGTGTTCATCAGTTACCACTCCCAAGCAAGAATTCTCACTTATATCAAACAGCACCACATCCGAAGCTGACTCACCAGGAAGCGTCAATAATATTGTTTCGAAAAGGAGAAAAGTCACTGGTTTCTCATCAGTTGGCCTTCTCCATAAATTTGGTACTCCTGTTCAACTTCCTGATAGGGTTAGTTATTTGGCTAGTTCAATAACAACTTCAGAAAATAAGTGCTGCACACCGAATAATTCTGATGGATCGCATGTGCCTCGTGGTGTTAATATGTACGAGAGACTAAAAATATCCTGCTCAAGCTGCAAGAATCCATTGGGTCTTCCTGAGAATGATTTATTTGTTATAAGTTTGCTCACGTCAACATCAAAATGTCATTTAATGTATCTGCAGAAGAAGGGTTCGGAAAGTGTAGATTTAAGTACATCAAGTGTTGACATTTTAGTATCTGATTCATCATCAGTCAATCAGCGTCTCTGTGGAGCAGCTCAAGAAGGTGCTTCGGGACAGGGGATTTGGTGCAAAGAAGATGGATGTGTATTCAATACTGTATTTTGCCCGTTTTGTGTTGCCCGTGAAAATTGTCTTGGTGCTCAGGTTCTGGCCACTGATGCGTCGAATGTCAAGTTTCAAAACAAGGTGAGAGTCGACGTGATTTGACTATCTTGCTTCACTGCTGGCATACAAATCCGTGCTTGCACTTACGTTTTGTTGTGTATGCAGATATTGTTTTATCGCGATCGATTGGACATTCAGAATTTTGAAGGAGCAAAAGAAGAGGTATTATTAGTTTATTACTTTGCTAGAAATCGAAACTATTCTAAAATTTAATTTTGCTAGAAACAAAGAAATACTAAAATTATGATATGGAGAAACAACTTTTTTTAAAAGATTTCGTTGTCACGTGCACACAGAATGCAATTCATCTAAGAATGTGATGTTATTTTTCAATCACAATCTACCATTTCTGTCTTTTATTTTTATTTTTTAAAATTTGGCCAGGAGTTGCATTCTTTGTCATGATTTGATTCTTCTCTGTAAACAGAAGCGTGTGTGCGCACGCGCGTGCACACATTACTATAGATTCTTATTTTATGGCCATTTTTAGGTCGTATCTCCACAAATTGACTCGAGCAAGGTGAAAAATGTGGATCTCAGTGTCTTCGACAAATATGCATATAATTCACCAGTGCAAGAATCGAGTGGCTGGAGGAGCACGAAATCACGGGTCAGTGAGGAAGTAATCTGTGCTCCTACTGCTCTTTATTTTTAATTAATTTTAATTATTAATTATTAATTATTTTACAATTTCGCAGATGCGACTACCAAAGAAGAAATAAGCTACAATTAGATGTGAGAAAACTAGGTGTGAAAATCACAAGGATGTCTTATTTGCTGCTATGCAAAAATGTAAATTATGGGATTGCCGTATATATTCAGGTGAGAACCTCTAGGCATTTCATGTAAAGATTGATGTTTTCATTTGATTATCAATTGGTAGATTGTGATTGAAAAATAAATTATATATATATTTGATGACAAAACGGTGACAGATTTATTATATAAATTATATATTTGACGACAAAATATAAATAAAATTTGAGGTTAATATCATTTGATTATCCAATGACATATATATAATTACATTATCAATCAAATAACTATTGTTTACTTAATCCCCAAAATATGAATAAATCTGTCGCCGTATTGTTAGCCTATATTTCAATCACAATCTCCCAAGCTGATCATGTTTTCATTCCTACTGTGTATATTGATGGCAGAAACGTTTCATATCTATGTGTATCATGGTTCCTCACCAAAACGAGCTACTTGTATCTACTTGGAAGAATAAGGTACTTTCGCTTGATCAATCTATCTCCGAGTTCATGCTCTTGATGGGTCATCAAGGGATAACGACTTTGGCTCGCCTAGCATAATCTTGGAAGGGACAGTAGGTTTTGTGATTACCTATGAGAAAATTGTGGAACTATCGCTAGAGATTTTTTTTTTCTTTTCCTAACATGTGATTCTTTTGGAATTTATTCAATTATTTATTCACATGAAATAACAATTGCAATTAAAAAACTGTGTTGTCATTACTGCTGTCCAAATCACAGTTTCAAATCCATACTGCCTACGGAAGTTTTAAGAATACTCATTCAGTTCAAAAAAAGTCAATTTAAGAAAAACAAACAAACCGTTTAGTAGGGAAAATTGTTAAAATTCCCTTTATACCCTTGTTTAATGTTATTGGAAAAAGATAAGTACATTTAATAGGTATATTGATGTAACTATATGATTTTTTTTTTGTTATTTTAAAGATATTAAGATGCCATTGAATTAATGCATTGACTTTATTAGAATTGGTACATTTCATTTTTTTTTTGAGAAAATACCATAAAATACTACCTTCTATTATTTCTTTTCCACTTTTACATGTAGTTAATAACTGTTCTATTTTTACTTTACTTTTCTTACTTTTTAACGGGTATAGTTAGATTAATTCCTATATTACGTGACCTTAGTTATGATTAATGTCTCATATTTTTTGAATATATTATTTTTATTTTAAGTAAATTGTCCAGCCCATAACGCTTCCCTAATCATCGTTGCACACAATCCCAAAACATCCCTTTTCGGATTCCTAAATCAAATGCCTAAAAGATCATCCTTTCAAATTCCCAGCGTCCCTCTACCTTACAGAAGCAACTTTCGAGAATAATTCTCAATGCAATTTTTGTCAGTTTCTTTTAGTGTATCTGAAATCAAATCGCACAACAAAATAAAAAACTTATTGAAGTCTTAATCTTCTCCGCAAACCTGAAGCAATTTTTTTTTTTTTTTTTTTTTTGCAGAATCGTAGAAGTTTCTATGATTATTTTCCGTTTCATGCAATCCTCTGAATTAAAATGCAAAATTACACGGAAACCATAATCTTTTCCGCAATATTCTAGAACCAAAATCACTGAAAACCCTAATTTTTGTCAATATAAAAACCTCCTTATATTCGTGATGGCCAGAAAACACAAATCAAACCAGAAAAGAAAGATGGAGGTTGTGCAAGAAACCAGTTTCTCCACGGAGGGTACGAGGAATCGATCCAAAAAATCAAGCCTCAAGAAGAACCCGATACTGAACAATCGTAAATTTTCCATGTTATTTGGGAGGGGGAAGAGTGTAACTGTTGCATCAGAGTCGGAATCGGAATCTGATTTCGTATCTCACGACCTTTTGGCTGCGAAGAAGACAAGTTGGGGAAGTTTATTTCCCCAGAGGAAGAAGAGCAGTCCGAAGAAAAAAAATCTTGTTTCGAAGTCCAAAGGGAACCGAAAAAGATCAAGGAAGAGTTTTAATTTGGATGATTCTGAATGACCCACAAGGGGAGCAAAGTCTCATAAACACAGTTCGAACACACCAGACGAATACAAACACAAGGTTTGATTTGAAAATTCATTCTTAATCTATTTTTGGATTTTTGTACAATTTAAATATGTACATTTTTCATAGTATGAACTCCCCACCCCATTTTAGGAAAAAAAAAATGAACACTGTCATACATTGAATTATCTCATGATAATTCTCTCATGGCAGTTTCCAAATTGGCTGATGTGTATCGTGCGCGTTTGAACTTTTGATGAATCATGTCGTTGATATAAGAGCAATTAAATGTCTTCATTGCATTAGCTTCTTTAATGTGTTGTGTATGTGGAATATACATATTTTATAAACAGCACTAAAGTATCTAGTGGATTTGTTGACTTGGTGCCAACATTTTTTCCAAAGTGTCTATTTTTTGCTATCTTATTTGTACGTTTGCAGAAAAGGAAGGTAGAAACTACAAATAAAACCTCATAGTTTTTCTTTTTTTTTTTTTACTTTGTTTGTTTTTTACAGTGTGTTTGTATTTTTGTTTTATTTCCCAGCTTTTTTACTCAAATAAGCCTTTGAGTAACATGTATACATCCAGTTTAAAACTTGATTATGCTTTATGTTTACGGTTGGTCACATTTTATCTCTTTCTAATCGTTGTTTTCCAACGTCGCAGCTAACACCTACATTTTTGCATCCATATTGTGTACATTTTTTTTTCCAAGTACAGATGAATTTTGCTTATGTATAATGTTTATCATTCATATTAGTGTACGAGCTTTACTTCATGTTACGTATACATATCTTGTGATTATGTCGTTTTTTGTTTACATTGAGTAAATTCCAATTTACGAAAATATTTGGTTGTTTTCACCAATCCATGTTGACTGAGCAACATGTATACATCTAAGACCTTTTTTTTTTTTTTTGGGATTCTTATTGTTTGTTTCAATAACATCTTACATACAATATAATTGTTTGATGTGTTTATTTGATCTTTTTCGGTTGCTCGGTTTTTGTATGTGAACTAATTCACAATATTTTGACTCTGTTAAAAGGAGTGGGACTTACTGCTAGGAGGTATTCCGTTCTTCGGGGGCAAGGTCGACAGCTTTAACAACGAATCAACTATCATAGAGATCAAACAGGTTTTGACTCCGACGCAGTACGAACTCTTCAAGAAGAGTTGCTTTGGTAAGTTTATGGAGCTTGCACATTTCAAAGTTCAACCGCAGTTGGTACACAATATATTATGCAGGGAGGTGTTCCAGCGCCGGAATGATGAGTTGTGGGTTGACATGAACGGTAAAATTTTTCGTTTTGGGTTAGAGGAGTTTGCTGTCATCACTGGGTTAAAGTGTGTAGGGTCTTGCAACAAGTCCGACATTGAACCAGTGTATGAGGGCACATATGACAAGTATTTTTCAAGATTTGACTCACTCACGAGACAAGTCATACACCACAGATTTATCATGGGAAAATTCACAACTGATGAAGATGCTGTGAAAATTGCTTCCCTTCACCTACTTGTTAATCTCCTTATTGGTTCCCAATCGTCGCTACTGGTGGATCGTTCGTACGTTGATGTTTTGGACAGTGCTGAAGCAGATCAATATCCGTGGGGAAAGGAAGTCTATCGATTCACCATGGAACATTTAAAGGGTCAGTGTCATGGGAAGGAGAAGAGTGCTGCTAATAATTACGAGAAGGGGCAAAGCCGTTTCATTTACTACCGATTGCGTGGTTTTATCATGTCGTTACAGTGGTGGTTCTATGAGATTTGTGAAAATGCCACTGGGTTAGCCTGTATGCCGGTCGGTCGATTGTCAGTACCTAGGATGTTGAAGTGGAGGTCAATAGGTGAACAGAAGAACAAAGACATCAAGTCAAATTTCCTCAGTTTGCCCCCGAGCAAGGTAACACAGTACATTTTTTCTGAATTGTTTTCACATGTTTACCTAACTCAAAATTCAACCAAAATTCATTTTTTGTTGTGGTTTGTTGCAGTTTAATAACATAATCCCATCAGCGGAGGAGTTGAGTTCAATGGAGTTGACTCATTTTTTCAAGAGCCGTAACCAGTGGTTGCGTTCTGACCTCCCACCAAGTTCTTCAGCTGGATGTAGACCTAGTGAGTTCACTTGCAGGATTGATGAATTATGCCGAAATCAAAACAAAATTGTGATGGATATGGAGGAGCTCAAATGTCTATTCAAGGATTTTTCTGTGGATGTGTTATCTACACTACGGTCGCTTCAAGATGCTATTGCGGTATGTCTGTTATATGTCGATTGTGATGGTGTTTATCTTGTTTTTTTCTTCAACGCGCTTCCATTTACGTTTATTCGACAACTAATATACTCATAAGCAAATTCTCGACTAGGTGATGTCGAAACTGCAAACAGAACCAGCTGGGAACAATGATAAACAGGTTTACAAATATGAAATAATATGTGCACAATACTCCATTGATATCCTACATTATTCGTACTATTTTTCTTATACACCACATTCTTTTACATGTAAATAAATTCTTCTTCATATTCTGTTTAATGTTCATGAGGATGATGTTATCGAACCAACGGACTCATACGTACAATCTCTTGATGATATTGAACCTGCGGACATCGAGGTGCCGACACAGCTTTTTGAGGAGTTGGTGAAGAGTGCTACTAAACAAACAACACTACCTCATCATCCAGACGTCGGAAACGGCCATACTAATGAAAAGGTCAGTCAAGGAGAAGTTTCTCATCCTATAGTCATCTGAATTTAATGTAGTTTCATACATCTAAAAATTACAAAATTTAACACATGTAATACACATACGTCATTTTCGATTTTACATTGCATGTGTATATTCAGCAAAATGATGAGGCTTATTTAATATTTTAAGTTTGTAGACTAATATCACATTTTCTATGTTCATAAATTACGTACCTTATTTCCTCATTTGCAAATTATTATTGTTATTCAGAAACCGACAGGTGTCGCACACACAAATGGCGCACATCCCACTGTTAACAACATCGACCCAAATATTGCTAACATAGAGGTTTTACCGCCGAGGCCAACATTTGATGCTATACTCTCCGGTATTAACAATAACGTGCTGAATTCTCCATCAGGTTTCAAAGGGAAATCTACTGCGGACGAGGTAGTATTTTTCACATTTCTCATTATATAAATTACCCATCCATATATAACGTCTACCATTATATCAATTATTCATCCAGTTATTATCAGTATTAAATCTGGATATACGAACATCGTAAAAGTAGATTACAAACTACAAATCACATAATAAGATATATAAACATATTTTTTTTTAGAAATTGTACATGCTTTTTGTTGGACCACCCAATTTTTTTTTTTTTAGTATCATTTTGTGAGCTATCGTATACGTACTTGCTGCCAGACAAAAGATACATTTTTTTGTGGGCCACATTTATTATGCGTTCTATTTTTACCAAACTTTTATATATATATATATGTACATTTCTGAAACGTCATTTTTGCATCGATGCTCATTGATTTATAAGTACAGATTGCAATAAATTTACTTAACACTGCTGATATAAAATCCACATTCTTATCAAATATGGACATATATAAAGTCCACACTTATTAATCATATCGGTTCTGAACACATGCATGTCATCTATTACAGTATGTCATCTATTTCTCTCAAAATTACATCTCATCATTAAACAGTTCATAATTATATAAGGTTTTTTTTTTTGAAGAATATATGTCAACGTTTATCGGCTGGAAACCTGACATGACCTACCGTGGTACGGTAATGCCTCTGAATAGAGTTCAGGGTCTAAGTAGGTGTAACAATGCCACGAACTAAGATATATACTTTTTACAAATATAACAATGATAATAACAACATATCCTTCGTGCCGATTTACATGTTACTGTGAAATGTTCACATGCCGTTTATAATCATTCACATAATTCCAGTTTACAAACCAGTTTTGTTATTATCAGCTATGAGACATGATTAGATTATATTTTGTTTACCACCACCATTTCATCTACTACACAGGATGCAATGCGTTGGGTTACCATGTCATATACTACAGTATGTCATCTAATATATTCAAAGATTAAATCTCAACATTAAAACATTTTCATAATTGTATAACTATTTTTTGTTAAAGATATATCAACGTTTATCGGCTGGAAACCTGACATGATCTGTCGTGGTATGATAATGCCTCTGAATAGAGTCCAGGGTCTAAGTAGGTGTAACAATGCCACGAACGAAGACATAACTTTTAATAATTATAACAATTATTAAAAAAAAAAAATCTTCGTGCTGCATATGTGTTATTAGGCAATGTTTAAATGTTGTTTACAATCTTTCAAATAATACCAGTTTAGTAACCACTTTTTATTTGTATCATCTCTGACCACATTAGTAGATTATTATTTGTTTATCACAATCATGTAACCTGCCACAGTAGGTAACCATCCAGTTTACAACCTGCTTATGCTGCATGTTTACGGTTAGTCTCATTTTATCTCTTTCTATTCGTTGCTCTCCAATGTTGAAGTTAACATTTACATTTTTGCATCCTTATTGTGTCCATTTTCTTTTTCAAGAACAGATGAATTTTGCTTATGTATAATGTTACCATTCATATTAGTGCACAAGGTTACTTCATGTTACGTAAAAATATATGGTGACTATGTCTTTTTTTATTTACATTGCATGTGTAGGCTCAGCAAAAAATATGATGCTTATTTAATATTTTAAGTTTGTAAACTAATATCGAATCCTCTACGTTCGTAAATTATATGTTTTGTTGGTACCTTTGAAAATGATTATTATTATATTAAATTATATAACATGTCTTAGCAGAAGGGTTGAAGCAATGTTTAAATGTTGTTTACAATCTTTCAAATAATACCAGTTTAGTAACCACTTTTTTTTCATCTGTTCTTGAAAAACATATTCTTCGTGCTGCATATGTGTTACTAGGCAATGTTTAAATGTTGTTTACAATCTTTCAAATATTACCAGTTTATTAACCAGTTTTTATTTGTATCATCTCTGACCACATTACTAGATTATTATTTGTTTACCACAAGCATGTATCCTGCTACAGTAGGTTACCATTAAGTTTACAACGTGCTTATGCTGTATGTTTACGGTTTGTCTCATTTTATCTCTTTCTATTCATTTTATTACAATGTCGAAGTTAACACGTACATTTCTGCATCCAAATTGTGTCTAATTTTTTTTCCAAGAGCAGATGAATTTTGCTTATGTATAATGTTACCATTCATATTAGTGCACAAGGTTACTTCATGTCACGTAAACATGTATGGTGATTATGTCTTTTTTGTTTACATTGAATGTGTAGGCTCAGCAAAAAATATGATGCTTATTTAATATTTCAAGTTTGTAAACTAATATCGAATCCTCTACGTTCGTAAATTATATACCTTATTGGTATCCAGAAGACGGCATGTGTCGTCTACACATCTGGCGTACATACAACTGTTAACAACATTTTTTCGAATGTTTGCTAACATTGACTCGAATGTTTGCTAACATAGAGGTTATGATTATGGCGTCTACACATCTAGCTATGATTATTTCGTACATTTAAAAAAAATCGTACTCAGTATTATACCGCCTATAGTTGTTTCAGTAGTGCAGATAAATATTAGCGCCATTTTATTTTTCTGGGGAAAAACTAATTTATGTACACCAAACACATTGTTAAGAAATTTATACCATAGTTGACTGAACTATAATTTACGAGAATCACAGCCGTGGTTTTTTAATTTTTATTACCAAATGAATTGTTCATACATTTAATATCATCTTTTTGCGTTGCTCATTTGCGTAAAGCAGGAAGGGAAGAATCCACATAACAAACCAAAGGGTTCATCTCCTCTCGAAGATTACTTTTGGACTTTAGAAGATGAGGAGAAAGCACACAAGTTTGATGCGTGGTTACAGAAGGGACTACTAGTTCACCCGAGGAAGACTCCTAATGGGTAAATTATTCTCTTCGCTGAACCCTTTTATGTTAGCTATATGGTTTAGTTATCAATTTAATACTTGGTAACATATAACATTTTTTGCATATATGCACAAGAAAACTGACTGAAATTTGTCGGTTGCATTCCCCCATTGTCAAGCTTTGAATATTACAGGGTGAGGTGCGGCGACATAAAGCCTGCATTCGACTTCAGTGTGGCGCATATAACCAGCAAGAGCTGGTTTTTTTATCCTCGATGGGCCTGGCAATTTTTGGGATGACACGGTATGAACCTGAATCTTATAAACAATATTATATAATCAATCACATAAGAACCTGTTTTAGTGATTTAGAAAATGTTTATAATATTTTCAATCTTTTCGACCAGCACGTTGATGTCATCTTCTACTACCTGCGGAAGATTGCGCTGTATGGTGAGGTGGACGTGCACCTTCGTTACAYAACCACGGATGTTTTATTCGATCAAACCATCAAAAAACTGTAMAAATTGCATTCAGCAAATCCATCTGGCACCAGGAACAYAATTGCAGACAGTCGTATTRTYGACTACATCTTTGGTTACAAAATTATATGTGGTATTTCWTGGTTTGATGTAGACTACATATTATTTCCTATCCATATTCAGTTAAGTCAGGCTGGACATTGGGTGTTAGCTAGATTGTCATTCCAGGATGGGATATTAATYGTTTACAACGGACTCCATATCGAAGAGGTCGATTTAGGTGTTGCTCAAGCAATCGAACCCTACTCCACACTTCTTCCACTTTTTCTGGATATGGTCGGGTTTTATAGCGCGCGAAAAGACATCAACACCAGTCAAGGTTGGTATTCAGACAAAACATTGACCGATCCGTACGAAGTTGTGATTGCTGACAATCTACCAACGCAAGAGCACGAGTGATTTTCTCGTAATCCTGATATTTAAAATCTATGGAATTCAGTAAATATAAAGTGCATCATTACTGGGTTTTTTTTTTGACACGTGAGTCCCCCCCAATTTTAATGTGTTTTGGTGTTTTTTCAGGGACTGTGGGTTGCACATGGCAACTTATGCTGAGTATTTCATATCGGGCGACGACATCCTATTAGACGACTTTGATGCGGAGTTGCACAGGAAACGACTTGCTTGTATTTTGTGGAATCACGGCAAGAAGAAGAATGAGGATGGATACACAAGCGACGATGTGTCGCCCGGGCCACTACCAGCTAATCTAAGGGCAAAACTCAAGAATAATAAAAATGTTAGATGAAATCTTTTTTTTTCAGGCCATCTCGCTGTTTTTAGACTATGTTTCACTCAAAAGTTTATGGGTCTGGGTGTGTGTTTTAGACATTTTGTTATTTTGTGCTAGCTACTTGCCTGTCGATGGATATATCGGGGATTTTCTTATTGCGCTAAATGACGATTTGAAACTATGCTCTCAAGTAGACAGGTCTCTATTTTCAATTATTCATTGCGGTGGACACGCTTTATTAGTTATTCGAATGTTTTTACTATGTTTGTGACGTTTTTCTTTTAATTTTAATTTACGCTTTTATATCTATCATTACATCCATGTCTATAGACTAGTTTACTTAGCCGATCCATTCAGTCATTTACATATTTTTTTTTTTCATATTTTGTGTGTTGACCAACACCCGTTTTTTGTTATCAATAACTTGCATGCTATAAATCGGTCAAATAATAATCATTTGATTCCATCTGCTGTCAATTTCTTATTCATTCACGTCGCTCGTCCGCTGCTCCTTTCTACTAATGAACATTTCGGTAATCACCTATCTTCTGCACTGCTGTAGTATGCAGTCCAAGTAAACTCTTTATGACCAAACACCTACTCTCTTTTCTTCCAAGTGCAAACACAAAATAATAACACTGGTGATAGAAAGAAAACGAATAACTCAGAAAATATACATCAACGCATCAAATGATCACAATGTCAAGGGAAGCATTGAAACAACCAAGATAAACAGTCTCCAAAATCCTCATACATTCGATCCACATATCAAATTATTAGAGAAACATATATACAAAGGTTTATCAATGTCATATTTGTTACGACAATTGATTTTTTTTTTTTTTGCAATTGATTGTCATCAAATCTTTCAAACAGTAGATGGTTGACCCCTACAAGTCTTGATATTATGCCCTTTTTCCCCACATCTGCTACACTTCGTTTTATGAGTGTATTCGCCTACAGATGCTATTCGTAGCTTCTTCGGCCTACCCGATCTTGCTTTTCCTACTGGAGGGAGAACAACGTCAACCCCCACATAATTTTCCATTTTCCACGGATGTTCACACCTTACAGGATAAACTGGCTCTTCATACGTTGCTACCATTGTAGTCTTATAATAATACTTTGAACAATATTGTAGCGCATCTTCATTGCGTTCCCTCAATACACTCAGAGCGTGGCCACACGGGATCTCATCCATTTGAAATCGCCCACACGTGCACGTTTTATCCTGCAAATTAGCGACAAAAATGGACTGTCCAACCAACACCTGGTATATTCTATCATTCGCTTTGTGTACCTATTACATCCACAAAAAAATAACACGACTATATTTAAGATAAAACATAGAAATACAAATTTTACCAAAAAAGAAAAAAAGAAAAAAAAAAGAAAAAGAAAACTTACCGACATCCTCAAAGACATTTTATAATTTTCTTCCATCATAACTTCTCCTTTCCTAGTTAAAGTCGTAAAAGTGCATCTCGCTTCATCACCGTTTGCAACATTCCATTTTTGTTGTAACGCCCTTAAACACTCTAATAGAGTTGTCACAGGTAACTCTCTGGCAAATCGTAAGGCTGCATTGACMGACTCAGCCGCGTTAGATGTYATTGATAAGAAYCGGTTGTGTGRACAATGCGCCCGAGCCCATTGATGTACTYCAACACCTTCCAGGTATTCGACARTTCTATTATCYATTTTTCTCAACTCATTCATGTGTACGTTGAATTCATMTGTAGTGTATGACGTCGCAGCTRCAATGAAGGTTTGACGCACCACTTTCACATTTTTCTTGAAGTGACGTTTCAGATTATTCCCAAGATGATACATACAAAAGCATTGTGCAACTTCGGGATAAATCTACAAATATGGTCAACATTTTCAACTTATAACCACATCACATGTACAACAACTTATAAATCTACTCGATAACACAACACCCATTAAAAAAAATTGTTTAGAAAGTCAGAAAAAAATAATTAGTATACCGTATTACTTTTTTTAAGATCCCATTGCATTTTTTATTACTACAATACAAACTTGCAGCACACTCAACGATTTTAAATTTCAACTTAATGAACCACACACTCGGTAACCCATAAATCGTAGACCGGATAACAATCAGAATTAGCATATAATAGTGGACATTTTTTTAATCCATTATTATTTCTGTGGTTCTGATAACACAAATAACCAACATATCTACATTATATGTAATCTCAAGTAACAGCAGCCCATATGTTCGTGCACAAATACGTATGTGTGCGTATATATATATATATATATATATATATATATATATATATATATATATATATATATATATATATGTATATATATTTACACACATTCACATACACCACCATATATATACATATATATGTACTTTAATTATTATATTTAGGTATAATCTCAGTTTCCTACAACATGAACATCGAGAAATTTAATAATACATATTTTCATAAAATGTGAGTATCGAACTAACCTTCGTAACTGCCTTCACCAAGCTTTCATTACGATCAGACACAATGCACATACCCGTTCTGGTACCTATCGCTTCCCTGAGATTTAGAAAAAACTATTCATACGACAAATCATTCTCTGAATCAACCACCGCAAATGCGAGCGGCAATATATGCGCGTTTGATCCTGTACACTTGCGGTTAGTAACGTGCCACCATACGCTGATTTCAGGAACGTCCCATCTACCACCACGATTGGCCTGCAATTTCGCCATCCTCTGATCGATGCGTAAATTGACATGAATAGATATTTGAACTTGTTTTCGTCAGATATCTTCAAATTCACATAACTACCGGGATTCGCTTCTCTCAACAAATCTAGATATCTAGCAACCATATGATATGACTCATCCGGTTTACCTCTAACTTCATCCACCGCCTTCCTCTTGGACCTCCACGCTTTTTTGTAGTTCAAATTAACACCGTACTCATTTTTCATGTCCCTCATTATGTCGGCTGGTGTGTACGTCGTTTTTAAATTACAGAATTTCTTCTTGATACACTCGCTCACAATTCCTGAAGTTGCTTGTCGTTGCTCGTTCATTCTCACATCTAATGGACATGTGTGCGTATTTTGCATGGCACGTACCTTGAAAATTTCAGAACTGCCAACACATGAAGCTTTCACAAACCAAATACATTTGCCATCTAAACATCTGACGTGATATTTTTTACGACACGACTTCACAACTTTGAAATTGAATTTCTGACTTAACGCTAAAAAATTCAAGCTTTTTTTCAATACGTCTACACTACTGAATAACTGACCTACTCTCACGCCACCACGTTCAAGATCGACATGTTCGACATAATCCATCTCACAGTGTATCTCGACTTTCTCATTAAAAACTGAATCAGCCACATTTACAATTGCATCTGCTGCGTCATTTGCAAAACTGAACACGCTCAACTCTTTTTTTTTTCGAATCACCCAATATTACATCTTTCAGCCGCTGCACTTGAGTCGAAGTTGTTTCTCCAACTTCAAGAATTCTCCCGGGTGTCGAATGGAAACACACAACTTCACGTGCCGTATCTTCATATAATCAACTTCCATCGACCTCAACTCTTTGTAAAACTTCAAGCTTGAATCATTTTCTATCGATATCGGTGGGTACTCATCCTTCAACTGATACTTCAACGTAATATGATTATAACTTGTATCCACCTTTATTACTTCTGCAATTAGATTCAACAACTCTTCATAATTGCAGCTTTCATCAATCGCAACTCCCGCCACATTGAAGTTTATGTATCTGTTATTATTGTCCCACTCACCATTGTAATGCACGAAGACAAGCGCCGGAGCCATGTACTGTCAATAAACAAGAATTATACATTTTTTACTGCACAAAAAAATATGATGTCTACATTTTGCACATATTATTTTATAATGCAACCAATTCATTTTCTGTGGACGCCAACCTCAACGTGGAAAGAAGCATTTTAATACTGTCGGACCGAAACCCACTATAGTTTATCACTGTTTGAACAAAATTCATAAGCCTACAAACTGTCTTTACAATATCACATTTCTTTTTTGGCATTGTCTGTCTTCCTTCCTTCCATGTTTTTTAGAATCACCGCATGAACACATATTTAAACTAATAGAACACAAAATATTATTTTTTTAACAAGATATTTTTTTTTTTTGGTTTACTCCTACTTCTGCAAACAGGAATATAACTCAAATAATTTTAGTTCCTTATACAGGGCTCCCGCTTTTTTTGCTTTATTTTAAACAGTTTTTCGGTAATTGCATTTTCGTAGATATGGAATTGTGATTTACTGAAGGGATATGAGTAATATGATCGGTTCTATAAGTTTTTCAAGGAAACAATCGAGCACAAGTAACAAATCTGAATTCAATTCTTACCAAATGCAACGATACACAAAAAAAATTAAATAAAATAAACCGGCAGAAAAAAGTGCAAAAACATGTACAGATATGGTAGATGATTGTAGGAAGACTTACGTGTGGTTTCCTCTTTATGCTAAATATTATTCTCGAATTATCACTTCTCTTCGTTTGTCTATTTTCTTCAATATTTTCTATTACAATTCTTCAGAAAAAAAATGCATTCAAAGTACTTTTTCCTTTTCTCATAGACTCTAATGGAAACTAATTATTTCATGATTGAAGAGACCATTCCTACCACCTTTCTGGTTTACATTCAAGATTAATTACACAATAGATAAGACTTTAACTTGTTTCCTTTTTTTTTACTGCACCATCATTACCTGCGCCATTTATGGCTTGATTTTTAGTCTAGTTAAGCATCACGTACTAATGTAATTATTTATAGGTTGGTTAGGCACATTTGGTATTTTTTAACTATGGCAACATAAATGTCATTAGATGACCAAGAATATACAACCACGTCAATTTCTCTTTTTTCTACTAATCTTAGTTGGGCCCCTGTACAAAATTCTGGCTTTCTCATTGTGTCTCATGGAAACTATAAACGCTTTTCAATTTTTGCAACTTTCAGCCCCTATGCTTGGTGCAGATAACTTAAGCTCAAAGCATAAAATTATGGATAATTATGGGGATGAAGTGTGGTTAAACCAAGTATGGGTAAGTGCAACGGATGCACTTTTTTCCTTAATATTATCATGTTAACTAAAATAAAAGTATTATTTTTATACTAAAAATATCATTTGTACATATTGTATTATAAAATAATATTTTAATAAAATTGACACTTTCATAGGTAGAAGTGATAGTATAAAAGGGAAAAGTATATTTGTTACACGTGTGATTTCTATTTTTTTTTTGTCGCGTTTAATTTTTTGTCATCAAATATAGGCTACAAAACAGTGACATATTTATTATATTTTGAGGATCAAGTAAATTATAGTTATTTGATTGATAATGTAATTTATATATTTCATTGGATCAAATGATATTAACTTCAAAATTTGATTTTAGTAATGCCCTCCAAGCAAAGAGAGATATATTGAATTTTCATGGATGGCCACTTTGTGGCTTATTTGAAAATAATTTCTATCGCCTACCTTGGACATGTTCAAACAGTTCGAAGCGGTGGTTCGGTTTCGACAGAAACCTCGAACAGCAATCGAATCGTGAATTCGACCGGTTGTCGGCGGTTTGTGAATCGTTGGTTCATTGTTCAATTTGGACGTTTTTTTCTTGAATGTTTAAAACTCATATTTTTTTGGTTTTCTTTCCCCATGTTTATTTATTTTTAATTTATTAAAAAAATAAATATACGTAAGTGAAAATATAAATATATAACACTTTAAATTAATTCAAAAAATATATCAAGAAATTAAACTTGAACTATTTCAAATATTTGAAGTTAATAAGAGATTTTAATTAGAATATTTAAAATATTTGAAGTTAAAATTTATTATTTTTGATTATTATATATATTTTTTTGAAAAATGCACGAGGTTAAATGAGAAAATAGAATTAACACTTTGAAAATTTGAATTTATTAAAAAGAAATCGAAATGGAATTATTTAAAATATTTGAAGTTAAAATAAGAGATTTTAAGAATATTTGAAAATTTTGAAGTCAATTTTTTCTTGATCATTATTTGTTATAATTTTTTAAAATATATGAGGTTAAATGAGAGAATAGAGCTAACACTTTGAATTTTGAATTTGTTAAAAAGAAATTGAACCTTTAAAATACTTGAAGTTAAAAAAAAATTATATTAGAAGAATTTTGAAATTTTGAAGTTAAGTGAGAAAATAGAATAACATTTTTGATAAATTCAAAAAAAAAAAAAAATTGGACTTGAACTATTTTCAAACATTTGAAATTAAAATTTGAAACTTTAATTTCAAATAATTGAACACAGTTGCCTACGTATCTCTTACCTTTAGAATCAAAGTACACTTAGTTCTTAGTTACCTTACTTACCTTAGGAATTAGAAGCGTGGTGCGGGGGATGTCATGCTCATCCATTTGCCGACTCGTTGCTAGATCTCGTATCATAATACGTCTCGCTCTCTATATCTTCACTAAGAACTGATAGGGCAATATACACGCCAGACCTGGTTTGGGGTAGCTCTGACTCAGAGCAATTAAATAAGTTGAGAAATGGCTAGAACAACTCTGTCTCAGAAGAAGATCTAATTAACCCTCCTGAGAAAACAGAATATCAGGAAGAGGTGGTTATCTCTTAGGATTCCCCCTGGCCTAGTCACCTTGAAGGAATCGCTAACAACCCGGATGTTAGGCCGAGATAGAGAAAGTGCTCTACTAGGGGAATTATGGGGCTGAAGTTAAGCCTGATACTGATGGTGGAGTGGTACAGAATGAGGAAGACCTAGAACAAGGAAGACCTGACTAGAGTCAGGTCTGATATCAATACCTAGGTGGTACAGGAGAATGGAACAGGGAAGACCTGTTTCTCAGATTCCCAACAAAGAGACAAGTGGGACCACTTGTCAGAATTGGTTGCCATAACGGCCCTTGATTCGCGGCATGTGCTCCTGAGGTCCCGGCTGGGGTCCCCACTAGGAGAAACTATAATCTCAGCCCCAAGGCTGTGAGAGGTATGTCATTCTCTTGAAGCATTCCTTCTTATTTTCTGGAAAAACACCTTAAATGCTTACTGACTTAAGCATCGGAGAGGTTTCCACCGGAAAACCACCGGTGGTCCTTTCTAACTCGTGTTTGTGGTGTAGGTTTGGGAAGCTCTTGGGTTTTTTCAGGTGTTATTCCGGTAGTCCACTTTTTGGGCTGAAACAATTGGCGCCGTCTGTGGGAAATCTGGGCTAAGACGTGAGATCCTTTTCCATGGCTTCTAACGGATTGCGAAGAAACTTAGTGGGGGAACTTGGTGAAACACCCATCTCCTCCACGCCGTGTGGTATGCCGCGATCGGCAGAGACACCCCAGGCAAGGCCTGATGGAGCTGAGCCATCAACGGGGGTTGCGACGGGCGCCGCTCCGTCCTCCTCTGGCGGACCAATGCCTGTTGGTGGCGGCTTACTGAATGACGCCTTGCTCAGGCAGTTATCAGAGCTAATCGGCAAGGCCGTAGAGGCGGCAGTTGAGAAAAATCTTGCTGAAGTTTTGACGCCATAGCCCGGTGCGCGGCCAGATCGGACGATCCCGGGGGCGGACACCGAGCCACTGCGCAACCAGCGCGTAGATCGGACTCCCATTCAGGATAGAGAGGAGCTCCCCTCCACTTCCGATGGTGAAACCTCAAGCCAGACTAATCCAGGTCTGGCTGAACAGATGCAGAGTTTGCAAAAAGAGGTGCGGGAATTCAAGAGAAAGCTGACGAGTACTGGTGCAGTGCCAGCACGGCGGGGCACCCCTTTCACTGAGGAGGTCATGCGTGACGACGTACCAGCTTCATATCGATCCTTGGGCTTCGAGTATAATGGAACCACAGATCCATGGGACTATCTCAGTTGCTTCGAGATTGCGGCAGCTCTGCATAAATTTTCGGATGCTGTTATGTGCCGGGTCTTCCCAATGACTTTTACCAAGTCGGCACAACTCTGGTTTAGCCAGTTGCCACCTCGTTCTATTAGTAATTTTGACGAGTTCAGTTCGGTCTTCTTGCACCAGTTTACCAGTTGCAGGAAGTACCAGAAGATGCCTCTAGAACTGTTTAGCCTTAAGCAGAAGGAAGGGGAGAGTCTACGCGCCTACATTAATCACTTCACTAATGCTAAGCTGGAGGTGCCTTCTGCGTCGGAGGAATTTTTGGTGAACGCCCTGGCGCAGGGTCTGAGGAGAGGTGAATTCTTCCAATAACTGGTAGTCAAACCAGCCCTAAAGTTCGGTGAGCTCCTGGAACGAGCAGAGAAGTATATTCATCTGGAAGAGGCTTTGAAGATCAAGGATGAGGGAGAGAAGAAGAGAGAAAGATATGATCGTGAAGATAGAGGAGTCGTAAAAAAGCCAAGGCCAGACCTGTCCGGAGGGAGACCTCGCTTTGACAGGTATACCCCTTTGGCAAACCCGCAGGGTGAGATTCTGCAGGCGATTGAGAAGCACCCAGACCTGAAGTGGCCCAAGACCTACTCACAGAGGCCCAGGAAGGAAAGGTCTGACCGCTTCTTCCGCTTTCATAACGAGTATGGGCATGATACTGATCAGTGCACCCATCTGAAAGATGAGTTGGAAAGGATGGTCCAGGCCGGGCACCTGAAGGAGTACGTCCGCATGAGAAGAGAAGAAGCCAGATCTGGCAATAAGAGTCATGACCGGTCCCAGCAGGGCAAGGGAGATCAGGATAGGGTGCGAACTGGAGGGAGAAGATCTGACCAAGCTCAGGTCATCCACGGAGAAATACAAATGATCACAGGTGGAGAGTTGGATGAGCACTCTAAGAGAACCCAGCATAATTATGTCCGAGCTGCCAAGGACCTGGTCAGRACGTCTCGAGAGRTTGGACACTTGGCGTCTGCACCAAACATCTGMTTTGGTTCAGAGGATTGYGATGGCATCCTAGCTCCGCATATGAACGCTTTAGTCATAACAGCCACCATCGCCAACTATAACGTGCGGAGAATTTTTGTAGATACAGGGAGCTCTGCTGATATCTTGTTCTTTGATTGCTTTAAAAAGCTGAAGTTGGACGTTGAGCTCGAAGAGGTGACTACCTCCCTAGTAGGGTTTGCGGGGGGTGCCCTGAAACTGTTAGTAGCGGTTAGGCTCCTGGTTACTTTGGGGGAAGAGCCATATCGCGTGACCAGGACGGTGCGTTTCTTGGTGGTAGATGCGCCATCCTCTTACAATGTTATGCTTGGCAGACCTTCCCTGAGTCAGTTCCAAGCTGTAATCTCAGTTTTTCACATGAAGATGAAATTTCCCACTGAGGATGGAACTAGCGAGGTGAGAGGGGATCAATATGCGTCACGACAGACGTATGTTGAGTGTGTCAGGCTGAATAGTGAGGAAGAGAGGTTGAGTAAGCGGGCTCGGATAGAGCAGCCATGACAAGATCTGGAGAGAAGAGAGGAAGGATTGATGCTGGTGGAGGTTGTCCCGGGCGACGAGAGTCGAGTTCTCTGTGGGGGAGCGACGCTTAGCCCGGAGGTCTTGACAGAACTGGTGACGCTGCTTAGAGAAAGTGCGGACGTTTTCGCTTGGTCTCCCCAAGACCTGGTGGGGATCGATCCAGAGGTCACTGAACACCGCCTCAATATTTGCCAAGACGTGAATCCAGTCAAGCAAAAAAAGCATAATTTCGGACCAGAGAAGGAGGCCATTATAGAGGCTGAGGTGGATAAGCTCTTGAAGGCGGGGCATATCCAGGAAATACAATTTCCAGAATGGCTTTCAAACGCAGTTTTGGTCCCAAAGACAGATGATTGGCGGATGTGCATAGATTTTTGAGATTTAAACCGCGCCTGTCCGAAGGACCACTATCCCTTGCCAAGGATCGATCAGCTCGTCGATTCCACTTCCGGCTGTGAGCTCCTGAGCATGATGGATGCCTTGCAAGGGTATCACCAGATCAGGTTAGCAAAAGAGGACTGGAAACGTGTTAGCTTTATAACCCCGAAGGGGACGTATTGCTATGTGGTCATGCCTTTTGGCCTTAAAAATGCGGGTGCTACATACCAACAGTTGGTAGACAAAATGTTCAAGAACCAACTCGGCCGAAACATGGAGGTTTATGTGGACGATATGCTAGTCAAGAGCACGAAAGCAATATTGCATGTGGACGACTTGAGGGAAACCTTTGATACCCTACGGAAATACAGGATGAAGCTTAACCCCAAGAAATGCGCGTTTGGGGTCAGAGCTGGTAAATTCCTAGGTTACATGGTCACAGAAAAGGGTATCAAGGCTAACCCCGAGAAGATAAGGGCCATCATGGACATGCAAGCGTCCATAAACGTGAAACAAATGCAATGCTTGGCAGGACAGATCAATGCCCTGAGTAGGTTTGTATCCAGGTCTGCAGAGAAGAGCTTGCCATGTTTTCAGGCCTTGCGGAAGAAGGTTAAATTTCAATGGAGCAGTGAATGTGAGGAGGCGTTTAGATTATTGAAGGAACACCTGGCCAACATGACTTTGCTTACGAAGCCTGTCCAGGGGGAGACTTTAATCTTATACCTATCTGTGGGGAGGCAGGCGGCCAGTTCGGTCTTGCTCCGAGAAGAGGGCAAAGTACAGAAACCAATTTACTACTGGAGCAAGATCTTGCACGACGCCGAGGTGAGGTATGTGGAGATAGAAAGGGCAATGTTAGCCTTGGTAGGTACAGCTCGGAAATTGCGCCCATACTTCCTCTCCCATAGCATAGTCGTACGAACCAACCTTCCATTAAAATCCATAATGAACAAACCGGAAGCATCTGGAAGGTTGGTCAAATGGATTATAGAGCTCAGCGAATTCGATGTCACATTCGAAGCCAGAACAGCAATCAAGGCTCAGGCCTTAGCTGATTTCATGCAAGAAATGACCGGTCCTCCTGGTGAGCTGAAGGAATGGACAATTTTCACGGATGGCTCTGTCTGTAACCAGGGCTGTGGGGCTGGAATTGTCTTAATGGATCCAACAGGCGTGTCTACTAAGTTCGCCGTCCGGTTGAATACAACATTTTCCAATAATGCTACCGAGTATGAGGCCTTCTTAAGAGGAATTCAGATGGCGAAAGACCTGGGCGCAGAACAGGTGTGCGCCAGGGTGGACTCTCAGCTCGTTTGCAAGAAAATCAGTGGAGAGTTTGAGAGGAGGGAGGAAAGTATGCATAAATATTTGGCTAAGTTTAGAGAACTCGCCAGAGGTATGAAAGGCTTAACGGTCCTACAGATTCCTATAGAGGAAAATGGAAGAGCTGATTTCTTGGCAAAGATAGCTAGCTCGGCTACAGATTGTCAAGAAAAGGTGATTACTCTACTAAAGGCGGATGGAGAGTTTGGGACTGAGCAGGTGTGCACAGTTATTAAAAAAGAGGATTGACGCTCTTCTATAAAGGCATATCTAGAGCAAGGGGTCTTGCCGGAAGATAGAAGGGAAGCAGCAAAGATACGAACCAGGGCTACCAGATTTTGCCTAATGAAAGGAGAGCTGTTCAAGAGAGGATTTGGCCAGCCCCTTTTAAGATGCCTGGGCCATGCAGAAGGAACTCTGGTACTTAGAGAAATTCATGAGGGGTGTTGTGGCAACCACATGGGTGCCAGAGCTCTGTCAAGTAAGATCTTACGGGCGGGATATTTCTGGCCACGCCTACGAAAAGAAGCAGAGGATTTCGTACGAAAATGCAAAAAATGTCAAAAGAATTCATCGCTGATACACAGGCCTACAGAAGAGCTCATGACAATGAGCTCTCCTTGTCCATTCGCCAAGTGGGGGATTGATCTGGTTGGCCCCTTCCCCATGGCTCCCGCCCATAAGAAGTTTCGAATATTCGCAATCGACTACTTTAGCAAATGGGTAGAGGCTGATGCATTGGCGAAAATTACAGAGGACGCTGTCATGAAGTTCTTGTGGAAGAATGTCATTTGCAGATTTGGTGTCCCTAGAATCCTGGTCTCAGATAATGGTACACAGTTTATGGGTACCAAAATCAGAGATTGGTGTGCAAAAATGAAAATTGACCAGCACTTCACTTCTGTTTACCATCCTCAAGCTAATGGTCAAGTAGAGGTCACCAATAGTATACTAGTGCAGGGGATCAAGACCCGATTGGAAAGAGCTGGGGGTAGATGGGTGGACGAGCTGACTGCAATTATGTGGGCTTACAGAACTAATCCTAAAGAAAGCACAGGGGAGACGCCCTTTAGTCTGGTCTATGGTATGGACTCTATGGTGCCTGCTGAGATTAGCATAGAAACTCATCGAATTCAGAACTTCGCTGAAGAGCAAAACAAGTTATTGATGCAGGATGCTCTGGACTCGATTGAGGAGAGAAGAGACAGAGCAGCCTCCAGAATGGAACAAATCATAGGGCGAATAAAGGCGATATATGACAGATCCGTTGTAAAAAGACATTTTCAGGTGGGAGATCTGGTTTTGAAAAGATCTGATTTAGGAAAAGCCAAGGGAAAGCTGGATGCTGCATGGCAAGGACCCCTCCGAGTTACCCAAGTCTTGGCTGTAGGAGCTTATAAGTTGGAAGAGCTGGATGGGACAGCAATCCCCCGCGCTTGGAATATAACCAATTTACGTAAATTTTACACATGATTGTAATTTTTTGACTTTTATTTATTTAGTTGAATAAAATTGCAGGTTTTTCCTTGTGCATCACAAACTTGAGTACGTATCTAAGCCAGGATTGGCTAAGGACGGATGTCCTTGATTTTACCGGACCTGATTGTCAATTTAAGCCAGGATTGGCTAAGGACGGATGCCCTCAATTTTACCGGACCTGATTGTCAGTTTAAAGCCAGGACTGGCTAAGGACGGATGTCCTCATTTTTTCCTGACCTGATTGTCAGTTTAAAGTCAGGACTGGCTAAGGACGGATGTCCTCGACTTTTCCTGACCTGATGGTCGGTGTAGGCCAGGATTGGCTAAGGTTGGAAGTCCTCGATTTTGCCTGACCTAATGGTCAGTTTTAGCCAGGTTTGGCTAAGGATAGACATTCTCGATTCTGCCTGACCAGGTGGTAAATTTAGGTCAGAATTAGTTAAGAATAGATATCCTTGAACTTACTCGACCTAATCGGCGGTTAACGCCAGAATAGGCTAAGGGTGGATACCTTCGATTCCTTTTGATTGAAATGTTTATTGAAAATTTTAAAAGTGTTTGAGCAGGTACCAAAGGATGACCTGCACTAGGACTTGACTTGTCCATGAACATAACAACCTGGGATGATCAGGTCCTAGGCCAGAGCTAAATTTTTTTTTTACAGGGGGAGATAAACCCGTGGAAAACACAATGATGCATTGATTTAGCAAGAAAAGATCGATTAAACAGGCGGAAGCCCAAAGAAAACCAAAGCATACCAAGACATTCTGGCAAATACAGCAAGCACATATGGATATGCAGATGTAAAATAGTCGAAAGTGCAGAAATTCAGAATATATTTTATTTGCAGCAAAAGCTCGAAATTTACAAAGAACAGACTGCACACACCCAAGAAGGATGGCAGTTTTGATTACAAAAAACTTCAGGATAAGAGTTAAAATATGCAGTTCATCTGGGGAGGACCTCCGATCTGAGGCTAGAGCCCGGCGGACTCGCCAGAGCTTTCGCTCCGTTTCATGTAGACGGCGACGGTACTTATCAGACCGCTCGGCAAGTGCTTGAGTTTCGTCGGCAGCGACAGATAGATGACTCACAGACTCGAGTAAATCAGCCCTTTCTTCCTGCAGTTGGAAATTGATCTGACGGAGCTCGGACCATTCTTTCTTGTAATTGCATTTTTTCTACCTTTTCCTCTCCAGCAAGCGGTAGAGGCCGCCAATCTTCTCCTTGAGCAGCGTTAGTTGATCAGAGAGTTTGAATTTTTAAACCACCAGAGAAATGTTCTTCCTTTTCACAAGATCTAGTTCTTGGAGAAGAGGAGAGGATGCCATTGCAGATAGTTGATGAAAAATGAAAGCATACATACATCTATTTAATGAAATCAGAGGCACGTGACAAAAATCAAAAAGTACTAGGGTTTCCGGATATTTAGGAAACCCTAGAAGTTCAAGAGTCATTACAAGACAAAAAAGAAAAGCATCCATTATTAAATTATCTGATATTACATAAACTTAAGCAGAAGTGCAGACAGACCAGCCACACAGGCAACCTACATGTCTATTGCAAAATAAAACACCCCTACAAGCTAGGCATCTACCTCCATGTCTGCCCTCAGCTCTGCCGACAGGTGGTCCACCGTGCCTTCAGATAGACCTCCCGGAGAAGCTCCCCCAGGCAGCTCGCCCAGACCTGCAAAGGTTGGGGAGGGAGATGAAGTAGGGGGGACCACGATGAGAGTCAGGTCTAACTGAGCTTGACTGGGCTCGAGAGAATAGAGAACAGAGTGAACGTGCTCAGCAAACCTTGCAGATCCGATTGTGTGGAGGCGGTCCTTGGCAGGGTCGTAGGAAAAGGAGGTCGGCTCAGGTGGGGTTTTCAGTGGCACTGTCCGATCGAAAGGAACGTTGGGATTATCCAGAACCCATTTAGCCTGCTCATCCAAACCATAGTGGTAATATACCACAGCCTCTGGAAAGAGCAGGGAGAAAAGTTCTTTGGATCCTAGAAAGGCCTTCCTGGCTTCATCCCTTGCCGCCTGGATCAAGTTGAGCCCCTCCTCAGAATTCAAGAACTCTGTCCTCTACTCGCCCTTGGACTTGGCTAGAGCCTCGTCCGCCAGACTTCTCGCCTCCACAATAGCCTCATCTCGAGCCTCGGACCGGGATGTCTTCAGCATTTTCTCTTGGGCTTTCTTCATCCCGTCTACCTCCTCTTGCAGCTTCTTGACCTCTTTGACCTTCTCCTTGGCAAAGGCCCTGACCTGCAACATCTTCTCATTAAGGGTCTTATTTTCCTTAATGAGATCAGACTGGGCCATAGATCTGGTTGCCCTAATGGCCAAGAGAGCCCTCTTGGCTTCAGCCTGGACATAAGAGAGAAGATTAAAAACTCACAAGGTGACAAATGAAGAAAAGGAGAAGTAATCAAAAGACTTACCCTAGCCTCATCCTGGCACCAGGACTCTAGTAGTTCGCGATCGCTCATCTGCTCTAAGACGTGCATGTCTTCAGGCGCGCACTGGGCGCTTACATGTCGAACTGCTACGTCTCCCGAGCAGTTCAGGATGGGAGTCTGGCGCGGAGGGCCCACACTGCGAGTAACGAGGGTAGGACAAGAGGCTGCGGGGGCAGCTGGGGCCGTGGAGATATAGACATCCCCCCCCTGCTGCGGCTAGAACGAGGCCTTTTCTGCAGAGGAGTGTCCTCCTCGTCGGAATCGGATACGAGTTGCCTCACTGGGGAAAGACCTGGAGGGGGCATGGAGGAAGGAGGGCTCTGGGCTCGAGGCGCGGAAGGCGCGCCCACTGCACGGGCTGCAGGCTCCGCGTCAGCCTCTGCGTTTTTCTTGCTGGCCAACTCGAACATCATGCGCATCATCCTTTCTGAAAAATAAAGAACAAAAGAATTAAGATTCAGGGGCATCAAGACACGATCTAACAGACCAGGTTAGAGAAGGCCTTTTACCAATCTCTGGGGTTAAGGGACCTGTCTCGCAGGTTTTGTTGAAAAAATCCAGAACATGGTGGAGGAGAAGCTCATTAATATTAATAGGATTCTCGTTCAGAGTGGATATGATTCGCTGAATACGTGAAGGTCTGCCCGCTGCGGTCAGGTGTGGGTAGGAAGGCAGTTTGTCTATAGGGTGGGGGTCAAAACCCCAGTTTCCATCACAGTGGACAAAGAAAAACTTTTTTCGCCAAGCTTTATGAGAAGAAGGGAGTTTGTGTATAAAATGAACCCCAGGTCTGGCTGTGAGATAAAATCAATTAGGAGATAAGATCTTCGCCTGGAAGAGCTAGTAGGAAACAAGGGCTGTTGGGTCCAGGCCGACATAACGCATGACCAGATTGTAGCATACCATTATTCTGAAGGAATTGGGGGTAAATTGAAAAATGGGAATCTTGTATATTTGGGCTATCTCAAGCATCAAAGGATTCACCGGTAAACGTAAACCCGCCTGGAACTGGTCAACATAGAAAGTTAACCAGCCCTCCGGCGCCTGACAGGCCAGAATGCATGCCGGAGGAGGATAAGGATCGAAGGGTTCTTTGATTTTATATTGAGAACGGATTTCCTCTATTGAATGTTAGCTAAGGATAGAAGTGACCTTGGGATGATCGGGTACTGGTGGAGGATATACCAAACCCTCAGTAGAGGAGGAGCTGGCAGCCGTCGCTGCCGGAAGATTTAACGATGATAGGGGGGAGGTTGTCGCTGCCTCCGGGCTAGTAGGAGGCTGAGATGGTACTGCGTCTATAGAGGTAGACGACGGAGAGGTGGAAGCCCCGACCGCCTCTAGGGCGGATGGTGAAGAAGAGGAGAGGCCTACCGCCGTCTCCATATGAGCAGACGGCGGAGACGCGGAGGTCCTTATATCTAGGGGAGATGACATTATAAGAAAATAAAAGGCAAAAGGCTAAGAAAGGTACCTGGTTTTCAAGGATTGCCGGAAGAATAGGATGGAGAGAGAGTTCGTCGAATGCTGGGGAAGATAGAGAGAACTTGAGATTTTTGAAAGGTGAGAAACGAAAAGTAAGAGAGAAGGATGGGTCCAGTGGGAATAATAAGATAAAAGATAAATTTGAAAAACGGAAATCGATAAAGGCGGGATTTGATGGGATCCTCGCATTTAATGCTGGCAGGCGAATAGTGCCCTAGGAGGTGAGCTGGAGCGTCGACCGTCCTAGAATAGGGCTGAAGTGGCATGTACTTGAGGGGTTGGTGTGGTTGTTACTTGGGGATATGAACCGACATCGCTAATGCCAATAATTAGGCCTGGGTGTCAGGCGGATTTCTCGGGATTCCCCCAGTACGAGAAATCATAAAGGACTGAATGGCCTCATTTATTTCGAAAGAACTTTGGGATATCACAGATCTACCCCAACTGTTTGGGGGGAGGAGTTGATAGGGCAATATACACGCCAGACCTGGTTTGGGGTAGCTCTGACTCAGAGCAATTAAGTAAGTTGAGAAATGGCTAGAACAGCTTTGTCTCAGAAGAAGATCTAATTAACCCTCCTGAGAAAATAAAATATCAGGAAGAGGTGGTTATCTCTCAGGATTCCCCCTGGCCTAGTCACCTTGAAGGAATCGCTAACAACCCGGATGTTAGGCCGAGCTGGAGAAAGTGCTCTACTAGGGGAATTATGGGGCTGAAGTTAAGCCTGATACTGATGGTGGAGTGATACAGAATGAGGAAGACCTAGAACAAGGAAGACCTGACTAGAGTCAGGTCTGATATCAATACCTAGGTGGTACAGGAGAATGGAACAGGGAAGACCTGGAACAGGGGAGACCTGTTTCTCAGATTCCTAGCAAAGAGACAAGTGGGACCACTTGTCAGAATTGGTTGCCATAACGGCCCTTGATTCGCGGCATGTGCTCCTGAGGTCCCGGATGGGGTCCCCACTAGGAGAAATTATAAATATCTCAGCCCTAAGGCTGAGAGAGGTATGTCATTCTCTTGAAGAATTCCTTCTTATTTTCTGGAAAAACACCTTAAACGCTTACTGACTTAAGCATCGGAGAGGTTTCCACCGGAAAACCATCGGTGGTCCATTCTAACTCGTGTTTGTGGTGTAGTTTTGGGAAGCTCTTGGGTTTTTTCAGGTGTTATTCCGATAGTCTACTTTTTGGGCTGAAACAAGAATGTTTTTTTTTTTGTTTGCGTTGATCGGTGTTGACCTAATCATGCAACAACATTTGATACTCGAGATTGTGAGGTCTAATGTTGGATCTTCGCTGGTCCAGCATGTACTCCACTCCCTTCACTGAATGCTTGTTCGACTGAAATGATTGATACGAGAACGACCAATATCTCCCTCGCAATGATGTTGACAATGGGACAAAGTGATTTCCTCGATACCCACCAATTCAAAATATCAAACTCGCTGTCGGCTTCATTTCCCCCCCAACGTTCCATACTCAAAATCTATTGTTAGATAAGTTTCAAGTTCTCAATAAGGGTTAGAACCAGATGAGTAAACCGAACGCCCCATTTGTGATTTTTTTGTTTCAAAAAATCCTGAAATCCCTAAATTTTATCGTTGCCGGCACCATTTCTACTAGGATTATCACTTCTAGTAGAAGTTTGTTGCCCAGAAGTACTCATAGGAAGAGGACCATCAAAATTTATACTATATTCTTTAAATATATCAAATAAAGACTTTCACATTTTGAACAATATTTTCAATGGAAGGATATCCAGACTATTCAAACGGAAATAGAACATCATAATAACTGTTAAGATAAAGTTCTAAACCACTTTCTCTATTATTAGAATCTAATAATGTAGCAACTAAAAACATATTTTGAATGTAATAAAAATACTTCAATAATTTTCGTTTCATAAAAACAACATATTCTTCCAATCGTTCATTTCTCATGCACTCCCTAAAGATGAATGCAATTTTAATATAATATTCAACAACAAGGTGAGAAATAGGATAATAAATACTGGAAAATAAATTAGAAGCATCATTAAACACTTTTAAAAGTTTTTTCAAATAATTACATGTAATCCATTGGTTTGTATATAACATAATTCCAGTTTCTTGTTGGCTAAAAAATGAACACAACAACTCTCTATACGAATATGTATCTTTCAATAACTTAAATGTAGAGTTCCAACGAGTAGGCACATCGGTTGAATTTTTTTCCCTTCAAACCCGTTTTCCTTACAAAATCTCACTAATTCTCGTTGAAAAGCTTTAATAAGAGAAAAATTATTTTTCAAAGCATTTAAACCATCTCTAGCACACAAATTCAAAATATGACATATACATCTAATATGAAAAAACAAGCCACCAATAGATGATTTACAAATACTAATAAGCTCATTAATACTCGTCGTATTAGGAGTTGCAATTAAATCATAAACAATACTTGGTTGATTGAAAAGTATTAGCATTGAGAATTCGTTGCAATCCCAACCCCCAAAATATCACCTAATACTTGATTTTTCTTATTTTCAGATCTTACAATTACTATCAATGAATTGTGTTAGTAGTTATATAATTATTTATTTTATGTTTATCATTTGTAATGACACAATCCTAATCAATATTCATATTCGTTTAGATAAATCTACATTATATAATTTATTAACTTTGAATCGATATATGGTTCTTGTGAAAACAAACCTTGCTCATTTCTCACTACATCTACATTGTATACTTGTGACTAAATAGATTATAATAAATGAAAAAGGTTTTATTATTACTCGACTATCGATCCACAAAGTGGGAAGCGGTGAATGTCTCCTAATGCATAATCTTTTATGTCCATTTCTCCATTTAACTCAGTTTCTTCTATGACTGCTGATGAAAAACATATGTCCTCAACAGTCATTAGTTTTGTCATCTCACCCCATGTGTCTCTAGTAAGTGTTTATCACAATCGTCAACTTACTTTGAATCTTGTTTTGGTTGGTAAATTATGTGATTCTGGATATAATGTGACTTTCTCTTCTGACGTTTGTCGTGTGCAGGATCCTCACTCCAAGAGGATGATTGGGACAGGTAATAGGATTGGAGGGTTAAATCTTCTGAAAGAACTTTGAATACCAGGCATTGTTGTTTCTAGTGTTGATTTATCTTCATTTTGTTTGAGTCCATCTTTAACTACTTTATTTATGGCATTCTCGTTTAGGTCATGTATTATTTTATCATTTAAAGTACTCAGCTTCTACATGTTGTTGGGAAACTTGAAAACTCATGATATTCATGGTTGAAGTGGCTGTAAACTTGATAAATTATATACGTTGCCATTTAATAAAAGTTTATCTCTTTCTAATGCACCTTTTGATTTGGTTCATTATGATGTGTGGGGACCTTCTCCAATTGCCACAAAAGGAGGTTCCAAATACTATGTGTCATTTGTTGATGATCATACACTTTATTGTTGGGTTTATATGATGAAACTTCGTTCTGATTTTTTGTGCATTTATACTTCTTTTCAAGCTCTTGTAAAAACACAATATCCATCCGTTATAGATTATTTTAGATGTGGTTTAGGTGGGCAATATCCTTCTTTTCAAGCATTCGTGAAATGCTTGCTTTAGACGACACTATACACCAAACTTCTTGTACCTATACACCCAAACAAAGTGGTGTTGCTGAGAGAAAACATAGGCATATCATGGAGGCTCATTCTCTCTTATTTTCTACCTCTGGTCCAAGTGAATTATGGGGGAAGTAGTTCTTACGACTGTTTATTCCATCAATAGGATTCCAACTGCTCATACCTTAACTGTGTCGCCTTTTGAGGAGATATTTGGATATGCTCTTGATTACTTCTCCTTATGAGTCTTTGATTCTACATGTTTTGTTCTTAGTCTGCACCTCGAACGAAGTAAATTGTCTTCTTGATCTACTCTTTGTGTTTTCTTAGGTTATGAGGATGGTCAAAAGGAGTATCGTTGTTTTGATCCTGTTACTCATAAATTATATGTGTCATGTCAGGTTTTCTTTCTTGAACACATTCCTCTTTATTCCATTCCACCTGGGTTTCACAATGTGTCTAAATCTGATCTTATCATTTTTGATTCTTTTACTGAGGATCTAGATAATATTTCTGTAGATGATAGTACTGATGTTCCTGATACTACTTCTCCCTCTTCTCCTGCACCTACCTCTCCACCTCTTGAGGTTGTGGATCTTGATCCCTATTATCCTGTATGCACTCGTAAGTCTACTAAATTACCAGCCTTTGTTTATTTTTTGTATTTTCTGCACTTATATCCTTTTTAAGCAAAATTCACGATATAATATGAGCCAACGAGTTACAAAGAGGCACCTCTGGATCCTTATTCTCAAAGTTATGGCCGAAGAACTATTCGGTTTGTCTAAACTGAAACTTAGGATATGATATCTCTACCACAAGGTAAAATTGCGATTGGTTCTCATTGGGTGTATAAGATTAAAACTAAGTCTGATGGTTCGATTGAGCGGTATAAAGCACTCTTGGTTGCTATAGGATTTTCAGAGTAGTATGGACTGGATTATGAGGAAACATTTGCTCCCGTTGCTAAGATGACTACATTTCTTACTCTTATTGTTGTTGCATATATATATATAAATGGCATATCTCTTAGTTGGATGTTTGAAATGCCTACTTGAATGAAAATCTACAAGAAGAGGTTTATATGGTTCCTCCTTCGGGTGTGGTGCATAAGCAAGGAATGGTCTGCAAAATTAAGAAGGCTTCGTAAGGTATCAAACAGGCACCCTGTGCCTGGTTTGAGAGGTCTTGGTTGTTCTTATTTCTCTTAGTTTTCGACATAGCCATCACGATCTGCTGTCTTTATCAAGAACTCTTTTGCTGGTCTCATTGTGCTTTCTTTATATGTTGATGATATGATTATTATTGTAGTGAAGTTCATGGGATTGTAGTGATGAAGTCATAAATGTTCCTTTTGAAACGAAAGACTTTGGTTCTCTTCGTTACTTTATAGGTATTGAGTTAAGTTCGTCACCTAGAGGTTATCTTCTCTCATAGTCCAAGTATGCAGCTGGTATTTTGGAGCGCGCTTGTCTCACAGATAATGAGACTATTGACTTTCTAATGGAAGTCAATATTTGATACGCTTCTCCAGATGGCAACCTTTGGCTGATCCTACAGTGTATCGTGCTGTTGTTGGCAGCTTGGTTTACCTCACCATTGCATGACCCAATATTTCTTATATTGTTCACATTGTTAATTAGTCTGTTCGTTACTGCACCTACGACTGTTAACTAGGCCGATGTACTCCGTATATTACTTTATATTCAAGGTACCCTTTTTCAGAGTCTCTTATTTTCATCTACATCATCTTTAGAGTTACGTCCCTACTATGATGTTGATTACGCTAGTGACCCAGTAGATCGTAAGTCTACTATTAGGTTTTGTGTCTTTTTAGGGGATTCTCTTCTATCTTGGAAGAGTAAGAAATAATATGTTGTTTCTCGTTCTTCCACATAAACTGAGTATCATGCTATGGCTACAACACTAGCTTATTCTTGATATGGATGCTTTCCTTATTCACCCCACTTCTATGTACTGTGATATTCGGGGTGCTATTCAAATTGGCCACAGTTTGGTGTTCCACGAAAGGGTGAAACATGTTGAGATTGATTGTCACTTCACTCAATCATCTTCATCAGGGCACTATTACTTTGTTATTTATTTACTCCACACCCCATCTTGCGGACTTCTTTGCTACATTACATCCGCTACACGTTTTTATTTTTTGGTTGGCAAACTCTCGATGCTCATTGGTTATAGGCTTATATATAATTGTGAAATAAAGTTTTATAATAATTAAAGTTCTAAAAATAATATTTTATTATCTTTTATTATAAAACAACTTAATTGTGAAATTGAATCATCATAATATTTCATTTTCCAGACGAACTATACATGACTTATTTATATTTATATATTAGGTGAATAAAGAAAAAATATTGTATTAGATAAAATATAATAAAAGTAAAAAAGTTAAATTAGATAAACATTAAACTCGAATGAATATGCCAAAAATCTTATTTTGCAAACAAAGATGAAACAGACATATGGTAGAAGAATCTTTTTATTACGGGAGATGTGTTAAAAATGTGTTGCATCCATAAAAAAGTTCAAGAAACAAATTGTGTATCATTATTGTTGCTTTCCTGTTCATATCCTATCAGCACGCACGGGCAAAACTAACCTTAATGCGATGGTCTTGATCTATTACGACAAACTCGCATATGCACAAAGCATCTTCTTTCACTATAGGTTACGGCACAAAATTTCCTCTATCCCTCACGTGTGTATATTCGTCCGATTTTCTATATTTTGCACTCTGCACTTCACCGTCTGCTCTCTAGATCTTCAAATTTATAGAGACTTGATAATTTCAATTACATTTTGTAGTCTTAATTAAATTCAGGTAAAACCAAAAAAGATAAGTGTATATAAATTTTAATTTATATTAGCTAGTCTAAAGACTTGAAGCATGTACATCTACAATGAGACTGAATTTCGCAATAGGAGTGACAAACAAATCGTAATAGATATGCGATGTTAAGCAATACATGTATCAAGAGAATAATTACACGAACACTATAATAGCCAACTTATATACTCACTTTACCGGCGCAATACCAAAAGAAAGAGAAAAAAAACACTCTAAAAAAATTAGGACTTTATACAAGCACACTAAATGCACACTCACTTCTCAATTGACACTTATTACTAGACACGCTACTTATTTAAAGTTTAATTGATACTCATAGTGCCTTTATTTTCGAACTTAATTAAATAAAGTTAACTTTTTAGTAATAATGCAAAAACAATTTATATATCAATATTGTTGCTCATCCCTTCATATCCTATCAACACGGACAAAACTGACCTTTATACAATGGTTGTCTCCGAGTCATAAGATGATGCATATATAATAACCAAAATGATATATATATATATAATCACACTGCTGATAAGTGCTTCTATAGAACAGATCTCA
>BMAC01000051.1:1535111-1577560 GCA_014905375.1 Phtheirospermum japonicum
TTGAAATGTTATCCTTTTTGATAGTTTGTAACTGAAGCCTGTACTGCAAGATCTTAGCATCATTTGGCTAGCAAAGGTTTTCTCAAGGCATTGCCAGATCTCTTGACTTGTGGTTAGACCTACAGTGGTAACCAGCACACTCTCTGATAAAGAAGACAAGATCCATGAAGCTAGGAGTTGATCTTGCCTATTCCATAATGAATATGAAGGGTTAGGCAGATTTGGCTCCAGGAATGTTCCTGGTAAGAAGGGAGCTGGAGGTTGAGTGGAGCCATCAATGTAATGCTCTAATCCGTATCCTCTTATAGCTGCAAGCACTTGCTGTTTCCAGCTAAGGTGGTTTGATTCATTGAGCTTAACACCAATTAATTGTGACTGGAGTGAAACCGGTTGGATAATTTGACTGGTGGAGTTGGAGACAGCTGCAAGAGGTTCAGTTGCCATCCTTTATTGAGAGGAGAAAAGTAAAAGCTGCAAAAAGGATTCGGATCAGAGCTTTTCAGCTCTGATACCATAAAAGGTAACAAACAGCATCCCAACCATTCAACACAAATAAAGCAGAAAGGCTTAAAGCCATAATAGACATTTTCATATGTAGGGAATGAACTGCATTGATTAATTACAAAATACATCCGACAACCATTCCTTATATAGGGAGGCTGATTACACTAAACCCTAAGCTGAATAGGACACGTGGAGACACAAGAGTGGTGAGCTGAAAACCTAGTAAACTAACGGTGGGAAATGATACAGCTCATATGTCAGTGAAAGGGACAAAACCGGATGTGTGGTGCTGTTCTGCATGCTTGTGCATGGGACCTTAGTGTGGACTGCATGCTGATCCTTTTACAGTTATAAGTTTTCAACATTTAATCTTAACTATTATTATTATTATTATTATTATTAATCGTACACTTGTTCTTACTGCAGGGTACTATTAAAAACCCAAAGACTTGTTAGATTACATAAAAACTCTTTAATTTAACAATAAAGTTTGAAATCAAACATTTGGTGCGTCTTTAGTGCCAGATTATTTAGATTCTTATATGATTCACAGTACAACATTAGTATACTGTATTTTGATAGCCGACGCCTTTTTAGGCCAAACTTCTAAGTTTGGCCATCACCTGCGCATTAAATACAAAAACTACCCTCATCTCTAAACATTATGAAAATTGATATGTAAATAATAGAGGACCATGACCCAGGCAGAAGTAAATATGTTCGAAATTATTTGAGATTCTGCATGTTCAGAAATCCTTACTTGAGTATTTTCATTGCATGCTTAGACAAATTACAAGTATGCAATAAGCTCTTCCACGGACTCATGGGCTAAGGTTGCATGTTGGTATGTTGGGAGTAATATATATATATATATATATATATATATATATATATATATATATATATATATATATCATTTTGGTTATTATATATGCATCATCTTATGACTCGGAGACAACCATTGTATAAAGGTCAGTTTTTGTCCGTGTTGATAGGATATGAAGGGATGAGCAACAATATTGATATATAAATTGTTTTTGCATTATTACTAAAAAGTTAACTTTATTTAATTAAGTTCGAAAATAAAGGCACTATGAGTATCAATTAAACTTTAAATAAGTAGCGTGTCTAGTAATAAGTGTCAATTGAGAAGTGAGTGTGCATTTAGTGTGCTTGTATAAAGTCCTAATTTTTTTAGAGTGTTTTTTTTCTCTTTCTTTTGGTATTGCGCCGGTAAAGTGAGTATATAAGTTGGCTATTATAGTGTTCGTGTAATTATTCTCTTGATACATGTATTGCTTAACATCGCATATCTATTACGATTTGTTTGTCACTCCTATTGCGAAATTCAGTCTCATTGTAGATGTACATGCTTCAAGTCTTTAGACTAGCTAATATAAATTAAAATTTATATACACTTATCTTTTTTGGTTTTACCTGAATTTAATTAAGACTACAAAATGTAATTGAAATTATCAAGTCTCTATAAATTTGAAGATCTAGAGAGCAGACGGTGAAGTGCAGAGTGCAAAATATAGAAAATCGGACGAATATACACACGTGAGGGATAGAGGAAATTTTGTGCCGTAACCTATAGTGAAAGAAGATGCTTTGTGCATATGCGAGTTTGTCGTAATAGATCAAGACCATCGCATTAAGGTTAGTTTTGCCCGTGCGTGCTGATAGGATATGAACAGGAAAGCAACAATAATGATACACAATTTGTTTCTTGAACTTTTTTATGGATGCAACACATTTTTAACACATCTCCCGTAATAAAAAGATTCTTCTACCATATGTCTGTTTCATCTTTGTTTGCAAAATAAGATTTTTGGCATATTTCATTCGAGTTTAATGTTTATCTAATTTAACTTTTTTACTTTTATTATATTTTATCTAATACAATATTTTTCTTTATTCACCTAATATATAAATATAAATAAGTCATGTATAGTTCGTCTGGAAAATGAAATATTATGATGATTCAATTTCACAATTAAGTTGTTTTATAATAAAAGATAATAAAATATTATTTTTAGAACTTTAATTATTATAAAACTTTATTTCACAATTATATATAAGCCTATAAACCAATGAGCATCGAGAGTTTGCCAACCAAAAAATAAAAACGTGTAGCGGATGTAATGTAGCAAAGAAGTCCGCAAGATGGGGTGTGGAGTAAATAAATAACAAAGTAATAGTGCCCTGATGAAGATGATTGAGTGAAGTGACAATCAATCTCAACATGTTTCACCCTTTCGTGGAACACCAAACTGTGGCCAATTTGAATAGCACCCCGAATATCACAGTACATAGAAGTGGGGTGAATAAGGAAAGCATCCATATCAAGAATAAGCTAGTGTTGTAGCCATAGCATGATACTCAGTTTATGTGGAAGAACGAGAAACAACATATTATTTCTTACTCTTCAAGATAGAAGAGAATCCCCTAAAAAGACACAAAACCTAATAGTAGACTTACGATCTACTGGGTCACTAGCGTAATCAACATCATGAGTAGGGACGTAACTCTAAAGATGATGTAGATAAAAATAAGAGACTCTGAAAAAGGGTACCTTGAATATAACGTAATATACGGAGTACATCGGCCTAGTTAACAGTCGTAGGTGCAGTAACGAACAGACTAATTAACAATGTGAACTAATATAAGAAATATTGGGTCATGCAATGGTGAGGTAAAACCAAGCTGCCAACAACAGCACGATACACTGTAGGATCAGCCAAAGGTTGCCATCTGGAGAAGCGTATCAAATATTGACTTCCATTAGAAAGTCAATAGTCTCATTATCTGTGAGACAAGCGCGCTCCAAAATACCAGCTGCATACTTGGACTATGAGAGAAGATAACCTCTAGGTGACGAACTTAACTCAATACCTATAAAGTAACGAAGAGAACCAAAGTCTTTCGTTTCAAAAGGAACATTTATGACTTCATCACTACAATCCCATGAACTTCACTACAATAATAATCATATCATCAACATATAAAGAAAAGCACAATGAGACCAGCAAAAGAGTTCTTGATAAAGACAGCAGATCGTGATGGCTATGTCGAAAAACTAAGAGAAATAAGAACAACCAAGACCTCTCAAACCAGGCACAGGGTGCCTGTTTGATACCTTACGAAGCCTTCTTAATTTTGCAGACCATTCCTTGCCTTATGCACCACACCCGAAGGAGGAACCATATAAACCTCTTCTTGTAGATTTCCATTCAAGTAGGCATTTCAAACATCCAACTAAGAGATATGCCATTTATATATATATATGCAACAACAATAAGAGTAAGAAATGTAGTCATCTTAGCAACGGGAGCAAATGTTTCCTCATAATCCAGTACATACTACTCTGAAAATCCTATAGCAACCAAGAGTGCTTTATACCGCTCAATCGAACCATCAGACTTAGTTTTAATCTTTATACACCCAATGAGAACCAATCGCAATTTTACCTTGTGGTAGAGGATATCATATCCAAGTTTCAGTTTAGACAAACCGAAATAGTTCTTCGGCCATAACTTTTGAGAATAAGGATCCAGAGGTGCCTCTTTGTAACTCGTTGGCTTCATATTATACTCGTGAATTTTGCTTAAAAAGGATATAAGTTATATATTACTCCCAACATACCAACATGCAACCTTAGCCCATGAGTCGTGGAAGAGCTTATTGCATACTTGTATTTGTCTAAGCATGCAATGAAATACTCAAGTAAGGATTTCTGAACATGCAGAATCTCAAATAATTTCGAACATATTTACTTCTGCCTGGGTCATGGTCCTCTATTATTACATATCAATTTTCATAATGTTTAGAGATGAGGGTAGTTTTGTATTTAATGCGCAGGTGATGGCCAAACTTAGAGTTTTGCCTAAAAAGGCGTCGGCTATCAAAATACAGTATACTATGTTGTACTGTGAATCATATAAGAATCTAATAATCTGGCACTAAAGACGCACCAAATGTTTGATTTCAAACTTTATTGTTAAATTAAAGAGTTTTTATGTAATCTAACAAGTCTTTGGGTTTTTAATAGTACCCTGCAGTAAGAACAAGTGTACGATTAATAATAATAATAATAATAATAATAGTTAAGATTAAATGTTGAAAACTTATAACTGTAAAAGGATCAGCATGCAGTCCACACTAAGGTCCCATGCACAAGCATGCAGAACAGCACCACACATCCGGTTTTGTCCCTTTCACTGACATATGAGCTGTATCATTTCCCACCGTTAGTTTACTAGGTTTTCAGCTCACCACTCTTGTGTCTCCACGTGTCCTAYTCAGCTTAGGGTTTAGTGTAATCAGCCTCCCTATATAAGGAATGGTTGTCGGATGTATTTTGTAATTAATCAATGCAGTTCATTCCCTACATATGAAAATGTCTATTATGGCTTTAAGCCTTTCTGCTTTATTTGTGTTGAATGGTTGGGATGCTGTTTGTTACCTTTTAATAACAAGTTGTTCCCTCTTAGGACCAGAGTCAATCTTAGTAGGAGTTTCCACGTCATCGGTAAATTATCATCACGAGTGCCTTCGTTGTATTGCGGTACCGATTTCTTTCATTTTTTGTAATCTTTAAACCTCCAAATCCTTTTGTTAGACATGCCGATGGGCCATATATATTGGTGTTGAATGATCTGTTAGAAACATATTTGAATAATAATATCCTTTAATAAAGTTTTCTTCGACAAAGCCCGGCCAACCACCCGCTAAGTGCAACTTGCTCCCAATTTTTGTGACCTGCACTCACCATTTGTTAACTGTATTGTTGATATGTCTTGAATTTCTTACTTCGGCGTATTGTACGGGGGTCTCACTGTCCGGTCAGCGAGTCGAGGGGAGGGGGTCAAGAGGGGGTGAAACCCCTTGCCTGGGGGTCCGGGGGCAGAGACGCCCCTGGCCCAACGGTATACAGTTTTGGGCCTTAAGCCCAACTTTGGTGTATTATCTCAATACTATATATACGGTCTTTGAGATCAGAAATCTGTAACCCTAATCAGTTAATAAAATCTATTCTTCTCTCTGCCTGTGGACGTAGCCAATTTGGTGAACCACGTAAATATGTGTCTTCTTTACGTTTTCTATTTTCTGCTCTTTAATCATATTCATTCATAACACGTATGAAAATTAAAAATGATAAGACATGAGACTCCACTTGAAATACACAATAATTACAAATTCAACATATAAGTCATTACAGAATGACACAGTAAATGCTGAAGGAATTTCCTGCGTGCACAAGTTAAACACACACCACACACACACACACACACACACACACACACACACACACACACACACACACAACACACACACACACAACACATGATATATATATATATATATAATTATAGTATATATATATATATATATATATATATATATATATATTAAGAATAGCTTACTATAGCATCTGAATAACTTAATTCCACCCACCCCCGTCCCCTCTCCCTTGTTTTTTGCATCGAGAATTCATGAAATTCCAGAGAATGTTACTTGTATTTGAACAAATTAATAATCGACATAAAATTAAACATGCTTGAATTCATTTCATATTATTTTGGACTAGTGGAGCCCAGAATAAAACGCACGCCCATGGTGCACTAGCTAGATAAAACCCGAAAGGAAAACTCTACAAATAGTAAATACTCTAATTATTGGAATTCGTAGAGACGAACACTATGCTCGTACAGCGTAAGTTTAAATTTTCTTAGATCCAACAGATCCATACTGTGAATGAATATATATTTATATAATATATAAACGAGAGAAAGCATGAAAACCTTACATTAAATTCAGATGTGAGTTCAATACTAAGGTATTCATGCAATTAATTCTCTGACTGTAAGATCCAATTTCAGTGTATTGCTATCGTGGAGAAAGATAGGAAATCTCACGAAAGCAGCTCAAGAACTCTCAATCTCAAAATTAAGAACTCTCAATCTCAAAATCAAGAGTATTTGTTATGACGTTTCTCTAAAAACTCATTGGTCAACTTATGATTTTATATTATATTTATACTAGGTACATGAGAGAACCCTAATCTTTATAAGGGTTGGACTGTCCAAGACATGGACAAAAACAGTTTTGACCCAAGTACCTTTATTAATATCACATAGATAATTAAATACAAATCCAATTTAATTTAATTAAATAATTACCAAATAGAAATTATCATCATAATTATTAACAATTAAATATTACAAATACAAATTGAATATTTATTACTTTCTTGATACACTCTTAAGTCGAAAAAGTAATCGCATATAGTGTGACCCTATACGCCTTTATATATGACATAAATCTAATGATGATCCAAATAAAACTCCTAGATGACTTAGCTGGACAAACTAAAAATATAAAGAACATTTACTTGAACTCAGCGAATTATAACTTTATACAAAGTTTTTGTGAAATTTCTCTTATTCCGAATCACTCGATTAATCTTAAGGTTTATCCAAGTGTCTATCTCAATGGCTTAATATGTGTATTTCATCTTTATTAGTCGACAACTAGACCATACTCAACTACTATATTAAATATGTCTCTTGCATTGGCCAATGACTTTAGTCGACCTAATATAGAGATTATGAACGATCTCTCTTGAGATTCCAATCGAGGAATGAATTCTTTCTTGTCTCAACTACCACCTTCATTTACATCCTGATATAACCAACACAAGCCATATTTACCCCAAAAAGGAGTGCAAACATTGGTCATGGTCAAAGTACATCACTCAGTAAACAAGGTGCGTATTGATCTCAAGTCAAAGGATTATCACACGCTTTATACACTGATAAGTTTATAGACATACAATAAATATATCAATAAGTTTTACCAATACTCTCTAAAGTATCCATGTGTCCATTAAGAATAACTATTATTCGCAGTCGTGAGACTACCTACTTCTCTAAGAATATGATGCAGACCACATGACGACATATATCATATTATCAATATCCCAATCTTGATAATTATTAGTCAGGGTTATTTTAAGAGAAATGCTATGTCACTAACATCTCACCATATCAATGACAATATTAACTCACGGGAACATTTATATGAATAATTGCAAATAATCAAAACAATAACTCAATAAATGCATTGCCATATATATAACGATATATATAATAATTGTGATCAAATATAATGTCTTTAGATCTGATGTCTCCAGGACATCTATACTTTCAATCTCGCACTTGGCCTAGAGTCAACACTAATACAGAAAACCCCCAACAGCATCGGTTGTTTTTGCTAATAGGCATTGGTTCTACAACCGATGCATATTAGATCAATGCCTATAATCTGGACTATAGGCATCGGTATTGAAACCGATGCTAATAATATAAATATGCATCGGTTGTTTGACCAAAATCGATGCATATAGTCATCACAAGATGATGCCTTTTGTCTATATACAGTCACTATAGGCATCGGTTATCGTAGAATAACCGATGCCTATAGGTACATAAAGACACCACTTATTTAATAACAACCGATGCTTATAGTGCACCTACAAGCATCGATTTTATTATACAACCGATGCCTAATATCATATACAGGCATCAGTTTGTTTAATACAACCGATGCCTATAGGTGCAATTTAGGCATCGGTTTCCATAAAAAACCGATGCCTAATATTCATTGAAGGCATCGGTTTTTATATAACAACCGATGCCTATAACGTCCCTATAGGCATCGATTTTTGTTTTACAACTGATGCCTAATGTCTTATAAAGGCATCGGTTTTTGAATAACAACCGATGTCTATAGCGTCTCTATAGGCATCGATTTTTTCTGAAATCACCGATGCCTCGTGGCGAGATTTAGGCATCAGTTCAGAATGCCACAACCGATGCCTAGAGTTTAACAATAAGCATCGGTTTGGTTTACAATGATCGATGCATATAGTTACCTATAGGCATCGGTCGTTGTTGATTAACCGATATTGATTTTTTTTATTTATATGCATCGATTGTGTTGTCAAGAACCGATGTATATAATAATTTTAAAAATAGCATGTAAGAATCGATTGTTTTTCATCCAAACCGATGCCTCTGCTAATTATATGCATCGGTTTGCACAAACCCCCAATAAATTTTTGATAAAAAAAATTCCAGAATTTCAAAAATTTTATTTTAATACCTGTCTAGAAAATTGATAATTACCATTTTCAAAAAAAATTTAATATAAAAAGCATTCTATTCAATAAATCTAAATTCAAATGCAGAAACTCCCCTTCCTATCTAATAAAACTCAAGTTGAGACTGATTATTCCATCGCACAAGTAGCAACAAACCCTTCAAGGGAATCATGTTCAACAACACAAAGCTCTCACAAACTAAACTCGTAAATATGCAGCACCTCGTTTCCTTCCAAGGAGAATCCCCAAAGCCTTTCCTCCATTCTTACGAACAACACCTCGTTCTTGAATTCCAACTCTGAATCCTTAGACAACCTCTTTACTGCTATTTGTCTACTTTTCCCCGTGAATAAATAAGAGTCACATTATTAACTAAGAAAATCCAGAGGAGAATCCACCGACGTCCTCATAATATTCTGCACCAAGTTACAAAATAAATTACTTAATAACTAAGAAAAAGTAATTAAAACTGAGAAATATATACGAGTAATCTACCGAGTAATGTTTTCTGCCCATATCTCATGAACTTCGTCGATTGTTTCTTGCTCGTATGGTTCAACTCCAAATGAGTCATACACAATCCGATTCAAAATTAATTTGTCATTTTAAAAATGAAGTTTAGGTTTGCAGTTTAAAAAACATTCAGTAAATTTTTACTACTTAAAAAAATGAGTTTACACGTACCTTGTCTAATGAAGAATTCACACTGACCCCAGAGCAAATGTCATACATATACCTCATGACATAATAACCACACTCACTGCCTCCTCGTTGTTGATGACACTACAAAAATCATATGAAAGTAGATCAATATTCCCCTATCAATCTATCGGTGAGTCAAAATGAAATGGGTTGAAGAACTTTACTAACTTGCCTTCTAGGGTAACCGATATACTATTTTATTAAAAATACCTTAAAAATAACTTTTCGGCAGATTACTCCACCCCATGTTTCTTCCTCTTCTTCCTTTTGTTGACATATAGGTCCGAACTGCCCTGCAAATAGTAATCATTGCACTAGGGCAGTTAATTAACATGCAAAGTATTATTTTCAATAAACAACAAGAAATTATTACCTATATATTAAACATTTATAGTTGTAAAACCAAAATGAGCGGATGAACCACCCAATCTTATATTACATCCAATGAAAAACTTCAAGCAGTTTTATGAGAGTAGGCTATAGAAAGAATCAGGCTGTGGAAATTAGCAAAATTACATTAATGCTATGAAACAACTTGACCACGAAAATTTCCCACAAAAAAGAAACAGTACATTACTACATTGACAATAAGGACCTGAAAGTGAATTATTTTTTATGATGTTATTGTAAAAAAGGATAGGAAGTTACCTTTTCAAAAAATAAGAGACACAAATATATGGGGAAAATTTACGTACGTATTAACATGTATCTTGATATCCAAGTCCCTCTTGTGTCCCTTTGGATCTAAAATAGAAACCTGATTCTTGAGAGGACATATCACTAGCAGCACCCAGTGGTCACTGCACATTTTCATAAGCACAAAGATTAATTATCTTTATAAATTATAACGATTGTAAAGGAGTAAAGGAAAAAATAACAAGAAATAGTCTCTAATTTACTCGTCTAGGTATGGTGCTAGAATGAATGTCCTGCTAAACATTTCACCGAAGGCATCATTTATGTACATCGTCACAGCAGTCGGGTCATTTAATATACTTTTCTTGCAGATCTTCGCTGGACAAAGAAATCCGATGGCACCGACACAAAGACTCTCAGCCAACCCACGAAGACACCTCTAAATCATTAGTAGATTCATAGCTAAATAAATTTAAGCTAAATATTGAACTAATTGATAAGGAAAAAGAAGCTCGTACCGTGCAGAGACTTGCACAACAGCAACACTGATCCACCCCATTCTGAACAGGCTCCGAATATCATCAATTGGCATGTGAATTTTCGTCTCTCTTTTGTCATGGAAGACAGTTTTCTCTAGGTCCATAGAGACGTGGTCCACATGCACGGGCATCGATAGAATCAGGTTGTGTAGCTCTATGCAATTAAGTCCCAAAGTCTCCAAGACTACGTCATCAACAAGAGGTGGCCTTGGTTTTGTTGCAGATTGCTCACCACTTATCTCCATGAGACTTGTTCCTTGTTTCTTTGGATATGGCCTTGTAAGTTCCTGTACATATGGCCATGATTGAGCATACTAAAACTAAATAAATAATTGGTGAAATTAAAACATATATTATTACCTCTCTTGCCTAAACCAATCTGACCGGCCACTGCAAAAAGCTACCTAACATTTCACCCACGTGCCTCATTTCTGGATGAGCCGTCGCCGGTAAAGGAAGTTGTGCTGCACCCTCGACAATTTGATCTACTGAGACCTTGACATGACCGGGTGTCACCTTCTGATGATGCACGATCGTGTCCTCGCTGGTTGGGTAAACCATCCCGGATGCAACAATTTTTATGTCCCCCAGAATGGACAGGGCCAGGCGGCACTCGGTCGGACTCTATTACTCAAAGTAGCCTAAAGTTAATGGTCTGAATAAAAATGATTATATTCTGATGATGAATACAAATTAAAACTTGATGATAACGAGTTTGAGTTTTATAGGTTATACCGTAATGGCCTGAGTACATGCAGGTATTGACAATGCAAAAATCCCCTAACCGTAACGGCCTGAGTATATTATATAACAAACCTAATTACTTTCAGCCCCTTTAGTCTTGTATTCACATTTTGGATACAGGTAATATATGATTTAATTATGAAAGTTTATTTCTGGAAATAATACGATGCAATGCCATTAAGAGGCAATAATTAGAACTAACTACTCTATAATGAAAGGACGAGCAAAAAATGAGACTTGATGTTTTCTAATACATGAATAATGAAAAGACGACTCTGAAAAGGATGCTTGAATGAGTAGGTTTGTGAAAATACACTACATATTATCTAATTTATACCTCAACCATAGGAAATGGATTCCCACCAACCGATTGACAACTACTATGTGGATCACCTTGCGTCAGCGTGTGGAAGTCAGCCCCCTCGTCAACTCTTGATGGCATGTTTTGGTGAATAACTGGAGTCTGCTGACCTTGATTATTCACTTGCTCATACAACCGGTTGAATTGAGCTTGTAGAGCATCAAACTTGCCCTGCATCTTCTGCGTGATTTCTTGTGTCAGAGCCGCCCTCACCTCGTCCACTAACTCCACTCCACTCTGTCTCCTGCTTGTCTGACTCGGTCGACCAAAAACAGACCTGACATTCACATGGATACCAACACCTCGCACCCAAACCGGATGCTCTTTCTTCCCTAGAGACGCATTCAATATGTCATCGTGCCTCTGCGGTAGAAACGTCCCCTCACTGACTTCTCGAGCCTTCTCAACCTGTTTCAAGAAATGATAGACATCATTTAATACACTTTCCCCACGTCATTAAGTAAGTACTTCCAAAAATATATATTCTTACAAAAAATATAATTACCATTTTATCAACCACCCCCTTCGTTTGATCATTCGGGATATCATAATTTCCCTTTTCGTCCTTCTTGATTCTTACTCGAACCCAATCCAAGCTGCGATCATCCGGAGCTATACTCAAGCTGAGTGAAGCACATGAAGACGATGACGAGAGAGGTTCTAATACAACCCACTTAGATTTCGCACTAGCATATCCACCGGGTCCTAAAAAGTGCGGATGCTGGTTGTGAGACTGGCTCTCCTGAGCTTTCCTACTCTTTTCCTGGTAAAAAGTTTTTAGGAAAATATTAGATATATATTTCTGGTGATTCTTTTTTAAAAGGTAATGCACTTTACATGCCTCGAATGCTTCAGATTGACGATCACTAATGAATTTCTCCCACTGATCAGCTGTGATGGAATGATATAACTGGGATGGAGGATCATATTTTGGGTGTTTCCTCTTTATGAAGTCACGCACTAACCGCGACTTGAAAGTGGTCCACCTCGCTCCCGCAACCTTCAGGAAGTKCTTCTTCTTCTCATCCCCTTCGATATTGAACTCTCTCTGAATAAACAAAAAACAGACATATATTAACACATGTGTTCATCAACAGATGATTTACTATAAAAAGTTGATTATTATATACATGCAAATCCTCCCAAATCACATCCTTCAGACCACTCTCGACGTGTTCCGCTCGTGGATGTTAATATCTACATGCGACCAAACTAGAGAACCTAGGTAATTCTTGAAATTGGCAGCATATTTCCCGATGGGTTTATTGTTATCGTCGAAATCGACATGCTTTTGCTCTAAAGGCTTGGCTTTAATTTTAATGCATGTCGTTGAGCCTCTAGATCTTCTTCTCACAGACTCTGACTCGTGTTCACAATGGGTGCTCGATGAATCAGTCATGACTCTGTGTCGTTAGTTGATAAAATTCTTAAAACATTAGATGAAAAACATAATTTATACGGCGATGAATGCTAACACATCAATCGACAACTACTGTGAAGACACCAAGTTTTTAAACAGATTACAAGAGTGAAAATAGATACTTGGATGATTCTAGCAGCTACAGACAACTAAGAAGCATATCAACAACTTTTGTGAAGGTACTTACCGCATAACATAGTYCAAGAGGGTKCAAATGGCTTGTGAACAGGATGTCCAAAATATAATAGTGAAATTATTCATTAAATAAATGGCATCAACCATACACTAATTCACTACAGATGGGCTCTGTATATATATCCCTCAAAGTAATCGATGATCCTCATGTGGGTGTGTTAATTAATTTTTCTCATGTTTTGCAATAGGCAGCAACTAAATTTAATATGATAATTAAACCTATCATAGACATTGGTTATGGAATGGAATTCAGAGGTCCGGTCTTCAACATAAATATTGAACAAATACCTAATCAACATGAAAGGTCCGACTTTAAAGGTCTCGGTTCTATCTGAAAGGTCTGACTTGGCCACGGGAAGCGAAAAATGGTTGTGGTAAAAATTCTTAGTTCCAACTCCAATTACCAACTCAGAGAATTTAATTTTCTACACCTGAACATTACCCAAACATGTTAATTAACGAACTGAACAAGTACTAAAAAACATACATTCTTGCGCAATTTGTAGCAGGCGAGGATGAAACAAGGCTACAGGGAATCTACGGCGAACAGTAGGTGACAGGGAATCGACGACAAACAGCAAGTGAGGTTGAATGAATTGTCTCCTTTTCCAAAATGTTACTTATGAATTTCTGGCGGGTTTTTGGAGTGAGAAATATGAAAATTTTGGACTGAATTTAATTCAAAAACCTAGTTTTCGTGTATTTGGGGGCAAAACTGGACTTTTCAGGGGCTACGAGCCACGCGGGTTCAAATCCCTCCCTCGCCCACAAATTTCCAAATTTCACGAGTATATGCATCGGTTGTACAAAAACAACCGATGCTCATAAGTTTTATCAGACAACTAAAGTCGGTTGTTAGTAATAATCGATGCCCATAATAGTAAATATTAAAACAACAAAAAAGCCCCGCGTTCCCCTGCCTCCCAGAAGCAAACAATCCCTTCCAAACCCCTACAAATTCTTGAATAGTAGAATGGATCTTCCCCAAGAAATCTTGATGGACATATTCTTACGCCTCCCTACGAAATCGATAAGCAGGCTCAGGTCTTTATCAAAAACATGGTGCAACTTGCTCTCCACCCCATAGTTCATCAAATACCACCTCGCTCGAGAAATACCCCACCAAGAATATCTCACTCTCATCACCCCATCTGACACCATTCGCTCCATCGAAATCATAAAAGGCAATATTTGCACCGTTTCAAGAGAGCTCGAATTTCCAAGTGTGTGTAGATTGGTTTTGGGTTCATGCGATGGGTTACTACTGCTACTCGATCTAACTGTTGGGATGGTTTTGGTGAACCCCATTACTCTGGAGCAGGTGGGACTATCTCCTCCAACTCTGGTTAGGGGTGAGACTACCCATGTCGCATGTGGATACGGGTATGATAGTGCCAGAGATGATTATAGGGTGGTTTTACTTTCTTATTGCGATTTGGATTATGATGGACCATTCGTGCCTAACCATTGCGATGGTGCATATGTGTACTCTATGAAAACGGGTGTCTGGAAAAGGCTTAAGACCTCGCCTTATGGTAATTTAGTAATGTGCATCCCCTGCGGAAGTTTTTTCAACAGGGCTATCCATTGGCTGCATTATAAGATGAGTGAATTTGGAAAGTTGGAGTTTGTAATAATTGTTTAGATTTGGTTATCGAGGCATATATCGAAATCACCCCACCTGTTGGTGTCAATGTGGTTAGCGAGTTTTCAACAAATTCACTTGTGGTTTTTAGGGGATGTCTTTGTTTGGTGGATAGGGAAACCGGTGACCAAAGAACGGATGTTTGGCTTATGAAAGAGTATGATGTGGCAGGGTCTTGGACAAAACTCAACATTTATTGTAATGGAGTTTTGTCTTGGTTCACGCCTTTGTGTTTTGTTGGAGTTGATGAGGAGGAGGTTGTTTTGATGGATGGAGCTCATTTGGTTGTTTATAATGTGAAAGATAGATCATTGAGGTCCTTGGTCGTCGACAATGGGGGTTATTATCAGTTTCAAGACAAAGGCTACTTTACGGAGAGCCTCATTTCGCCCTTTTGCGGTCGCCACGGTAATTTTTATTGGTAATGAAATTAAAACATAATTATATCTTTTGAAAGACTTGTTTGTTCATTTAAGCCTAAATTTTGACTATCGCAAAATTAAACTCCCATAAAAGGTATGAAATTTATGAATTCTGGAAATTTAGGGCCAAAACATAAACATCTAAAATTTTAGGGTGCAATCTAAAAATTCCTAAAACTATTTGTAATAAATATACCACATTTCAGTCTAAGGGTGCTATTTCGACAATCTGCTTGGAAATGGCCTGGAGGCAAACACCTGAGTTCACTGTGGGAAGAGGAAAATGCAATTGTGATGATGATGTCGTTTGTCGGACATCATGGACCGACCTCAATCCCGGGAGGAGATATATAAGTTTCCAAGATTTCGTGTAAGTGTTGAATTTCTTTCCTATTTTTATATATTAGGGCTAATAATTATTTGGGGGTTTTGTATAAGATGTTAACATGGGATCCATTTATTGTAGTTAAAATAACTGTTACTTAAGATTTTGTGGGTGTGTCGTGCTTTTGCTTGGTTTATCCGATAGTCTTCATTTTTCGTAGTTAAATGGTTTGTTTGCATTAACTATGATTAGAGTAAATATTATTGTAGGAGACTGAAGGGTACAATCTTTTCAAATGGCTTGAGGACCCACCGTGCCCAAGAGCTACTCAAATTATTCACAGGCTTTTAAGACAAGCAAATAAATTTGAAGCTGAAGTTCAAGTGTTGGAGGCTGACGTAAAGAGACTTGAATTAGATGTGAAGAAGCACGAAACAAACCTGAAAGCACTTGCAGCTGAAAAGTGTAAGCTTGAAGAATATGTTAAGAAGAATCGGGAACGTTGGTTGTGCACGACGCTTTTGATTACTTGGTTTGTTATCTGGATAAAAAATAGCTAAAAGGTGTCTCTAGGGTGTATGTGGTTTTAGTGTGCTGTACGCCGTTTATTGTTTGACTTGCTAGGGTTCCGAAATCGAGAAAGGGAATTTGCTAATGTGATTGTTCCGTTGTTCATGTGTTGGGATCGGGGGAGTAATGTTTTTTAATCGAAGGATGAATTAATCCAGTTTTTATGTTTCTTATTTTCCAGAGAAGTTAGAAAATGGAATCTTAAATTAATTGAGCAACTCTCAATCAATTAATCGAACACAAGAGATTCGTTAATAAACACTAGGAGGAGAGAACAAATAAACCAATTTAGAGGTTATTAAATGCCTGACACATAAGTAAAAAGGCTATAAAGTAATTAATTTTTGGCCTCATAACAACCATTACTGCAAAAGATTAAGCATTCACATAGTCCAAACATAAAATAATTCCCCATTACATCTGATTCTATCCCAAACACATCTAAAATTGCAACAACAAAACAAAAACTAAAGATGGGAGATCCAAGAGATGAAAGGCGAAGGTTGAGTCGAGTGGCAAACATAAGTCTTCAAGCATCTCCTGGAAGCCAGTAAGGACAAGGCGACCATCCGATGCCCAGCTTGATACATCAACAACCCAACGTCGATAAGCAAACCCTATAATTGTAGCCTTCACTTGATGACCATTACCTCCTGGGACCACATGCTCAGTCCAGAAGTCCTTTGGAATGGCCTCGCATGATTAGAAGCTGCTAACGTCAAATCAATAATTGGTGGAAAGTGTATTAGTTGCAGATAATTTAAAAAATCTTCAACTTAATATTTGTCCACGCTCTAGAACAATCTTTGATACTGGTACTTTGAAAGAAGGAAAATGAGTCAGCTCAAGGTCAGGATCTTTCACACCTACACAGCGATTGCTTGAAATGCCTTTGCCGTCAAAGACTATTACGTCAAAAATATAAGGCTCATTATTTATGAAGACAACAAAATAGTCCTCTCTAATTCTGTTGTCCTCCACAAAACCGAGCCACTCCCCTTTGAACCGCGCCTACAATAAACAACAACAACAAAAAAAAAATAACAGAGTATAAATGCAAACTCTCAGTCGCATCTAGTTTGCGGAAACATAAATTACACATCAAGAATGACATTATTATATACATATGAAGAAATACAATAATTAGTCATATCACCGTCTTGAACACAGAAGAACACAAATAACACAAATCGAATAAGGGTACTTAAACACGCAAAGTTGTTCATCAACAAACTTGAGTTAGTTATGAACAAACCTGGTCACCATCTTCACCAAACAAATCCACCGTGACATCCCAAGTCTGCCTGATGAGATTGCGCAATTTAAAATCTTTGCTCGGAAGCTCTGCAAAAAACTGGACAATTTTCTGCGGGATATGCTGCAATTGTGTCGACAATTACTCAGAATTACAAAAAATCATACAACACAAATCAGAAAATATATATCAGAACAGAAAAAGAAAAAAAACTCGGATGAAATAAAATCACATATACCATGAAACGTGACAGCGGTATGAGGATGGTCTTGGTGAATGTCGAAATTAAAGTCATCCTTAATCTGGGATAGAAGATAATTCGGCAAGATGTGTAGACAAACTTTTCAAGGCCGATTCTGTGTTTTCTGAGGGTTTAATATATCGTAAAAATTAGGGTTAAGCATCGGTTGTTTGACAAGAGTCGATGCATATTCATCGCTGGTTAGAAAACCGCGGGAAAGAATGTCAACCAATATTATATGCATCGGTTGTTTTCATACAAACCGATCCTACGGACTTACTTTATGCATCGGTCGTAATGGTAATAACCGATGCTACTTTTAAGATCTTAGGAAAATTAAAAAAAAAACTTTAGACGGGTTACGGGCAGGCTCTAGCCAATCCGATTAAAGATCAAAGCCCGGGCCACGCGCCATGTCCATCAAGCAAAGTAGTTCTAGGCCTAGTCGAGCCCAATAGTGATTCCCCGGACCAGGGGTCGATTCCGAATGGTCCAAGGGAGGGGAACATTTTTAAGTTGCCAAATTTCCTCTTAGAAAGGCGATGTGGGATAGGGGATTATGCAGTAAAGGAAGCTGCTGGTGGGAAAGAATAAAAAAGCAACCTTTTCATGTTCAAGAATTAAACAACATCCAGAATTAAAAGATGAAAACGACAAATAATGGTAGAGGATATCAACACAAAATGGAAATTTCATTAATTAAACAGAGTACAACAGTTCATTCATTAAAAAAGAGTACAACACATTCATTCGTACTTCTTCAGCTTCTCCTTCAAAGTTTTGCATTTTTGGTAGAGAATATCAACATAAAACAAAATTTTCATTAATAAACTATACGGAAATTTAAAAAAATTAAAAAAAAAATATAACAACAGTTCATTTATCTTCATACTTCTTCAGCTTCTCTTTCAACATCTCGTTCTCAGCTGCCAAGCGATCCCTCTCTTGCTCATAGTTTTGGCTCTCGAGAAGAATTTCAACAATGTGGAATAACTGATCCACAAAGTCTTTATTGAGGTGGACTATCTCTGCCTCGATTTGTTCTACAAGGCCGGATGGACCAGCCTTATTGTCGCTGCTTCTGAACCCCGAGCTCGACATCATATATATATGATTGAGAAAATATGAAGGGAGAGGATTACAAAAGAAGAGAAAAGTGAGTTGAAACTATTGTGATGGTAGATTTAAATGGAAAATCTAAGAGGCTGGGGAGCTCAAAAGACTGTGAAATTGATCATTTAATTGACATGACCTCAAACCACAAACCACATTGACACTTAATTTCAGCTTGCGTGAAAATGGTATGCTATTGACACCTCCTACTAATTATATGAAATGATTACTACTCTCTGCAGATATCCATTGAAGACAAACCCCTGTTTTTCTTATTGGGAAACATGCAAAATATATGTTTTGTAGTTCCAAATTTACCCTTATATTAGTTTGGACACACATTAATTATTTATATGTTCCCAATAAACTCACTCCACATTTATACCAAAAAAATCTTTCACAAGATTTTGAGGCAAATGACAAATCAAGAAAATCATGACTGTTAGTGTATATATTAACGAGTGTATTCCTAATTTGTGAGTTTTGTGCTGGAATGTCTAATTTACTCTTAAATAAGTCGATTTAAAAGAAATAATGTTTATGCATCCAAACGAAATGAATACTTTAATTATTTTGATTAGACAAAGTGCTCCAGCTACCCAGTGAGCCTGAAAATTATTTGGTTGCTAAGATTAAATGCATCGGCTGTCTATACCATCCGATGCAATTGATAAATTTTAAGCATTGGTTTTGAAGTGAGCTGTATAACCGATCCTTATAAAATAATGGTAGCGACTAGTTGGAAAAAGAAAGCAATTTGAACGACCGACAAAAAAAAAATAAAAATCGAGAACAAAAAAATTACAAAGACATTCAAACTGACAATTATTAACAACAATCGTTTAACATACATCATAATTTGGGACACCACATGAAAAGGAATAATCTTCAAAGTAACAACAAGGGTTCGATAAATGCTTTTTTATTCCTTCCCACCAGCGGCTTCCTTTACTGCATAATCTCCTATATCCCACATCGCCTTTCTAAGAGGAAATTTGGCAACTTAAAAATGTTCTCCTCCCTTGGGCCATTCGGAATCGACCCTTGGTCCGGGGAATCACTATTGGGCTCGATTGGGCCTAGAACTGCTTTGCTTGATGGACATGGCTCGTGGCCCAAGATTTGATCTTTAATCGGATTGGCTAGGGCCTTCCCGTAGCCCGTCTAAAGTTTTTTTTTCAATTTTCCTAAGATCTTAACAGTAGCATCGGTTATTATCATTACGACCGATGCTTAAAGTATGTTCATAGGAAACAACTCACTTCAAATAATTCTATGCTTATTTCTGTTTCAAACCTTTGATTACAAGATACATTTATTAAAAATAGCATTTCATTGGTATATATAAATATCAATATTGATCTAACAAAACTATATTTGTTTAAGGATATATTTGAGATGCCAAAAAATGCAAAGCTTTAGACACACTTCAAGCATCGGTGCTAATGTTAAAAACCGATGCTATTGACATATTCTGGCATGAAAAAATCAAGAACAAAGCTTATTATTTAGGCACGGGTTTGAATTTTATGGGTAAATATACATCTACCCAAAAAAAATAATATTTGCAAAATAAACCCTGTTCTAAACTTATATTTATAATACAAACACTTCCAAACTTCATACTTACACAAGAGATCATTACAAAAAACACATGGGATGTGTCTTTCAACCATATTTCACGTAGGTTAAAACTGAAAATTTATTCTTAAACTGTCTATATGAAATTACATAGTGTCTTTCATAAATTGCTATTTTGGTAAAAGAACCAAATCCACCACTACAAAGGGAGTTCCACCAATAACAAAACCAGACTGAAACAACAATAAAAGGTGTGTGTGTGTGTTTTTTCTAACCACACACACACACAAAAAAAATAAAATAAAAAACACAATGGAACCACCATGGAGATGAAGACACAGTGAAGAGTCGATTCTTAACCCCGCATGAAGCTGCTTCCAAGCATAAGGATGCCTGTTTATAATTGAGATAAAAAAATGAGTCAGAAACAAATGGTATAACTTATTATGACCAAGTAAATTTCATCGTCCCAAAAAATAATCTTACAGGCTTAGTGCATTAATCTTTGTTTTCAATCCACTCTCCTTCTCCATGGTCAAAACGAATATAACCATCACCTAAGGTTATCGGAGGTTCATTAATATCAATGGAAAATGGTGGGGTTTCATCGAAGTGGTCGTACTCATCCTCATCTATGACATCGCTAACACCAACAATACTCCTTTTGCTGGGAAGGACCAGAGACCACCTAGAATCGGCAGGATCAGAAATATAAAAGACTTGTTTTTCTTGTGATGCAAGTATAAATGGATCATCCCGATACCCCGACTGACTAAAATCAACCGAAGTGGATCCCAAATCATCAACCCTCACACCCCATCCATTTTCGACCCAACTACATCGAAAAAGAGGAATCTTGAACAATTTATAGTCAAGTTCCCAAATGTCCTCAATGACCCCATAGAACAACATAGAAGCATCCACTGGTCCTTTACCTTTCGCACTCGAATAATCGCTCGTTAATGCAACTATTGAGACACCACTATTTTGCAGCACACTTTTGTCATCCTGACGTTTCGTGTAAAATGTATACCCATTGATGTCATAACCTTCATAACACCTCACATGTGAAGCAGGACCATATTCTAACCACTTGACTATTTCGGTGATGTTATTATGTGTCCTAGATAACTCTTGTATTACTGTCTCTTTGAGCCATTCATAAAATGTGCGATTATGTTCTCTTGTCACCCATATTTCATCTCTCGAAGGGTTCTGCTGTTTTAAAATGGACATATGCCGGTCGAGGTATGGATGAACCTTAGAAATGTGTTGCAATACGAGTTTGTGTACCTGGATGCGCAATTCAAAATTTGCAAAGAATGCTTTGAGCCCAATAGTACCTTTTCCTGCAAGCCTTCCTTCGTGGCGAGATTTAGGAATGCCAATAGTTTCAAAATTCGCCAAGTAATCTGTACAAAACTCAATTACCTCCTCGGCAGCGTAACCTTCAATGATACTCCCTTCAGGCCGAGAACGATTCCTCACAAATCCTTTTATTATACCCATGTACCTCTCGAACGGGTACATGTACCTCAAGAAAACCAGCCCACAAAATTTAACCTCTCGAACTAAGTGGACAATTAAGTGCACCATAATGTCAAAAAATGATGGAGGAAGAAACATTTCAAACTCTCATAACGTTTTAACGTCGACCTGCAAATCATCTAATATTTCAGGATCAATAACTTTACTATAAATTGCATTGAAAAAACGACAAATCTTTGTTATTGTACGCCTCACATCTCTTGGTAATGAGCCTCAAATTGCAACCGGTAGTATGTGCTGCATTAAGATATGACAATCATGAGATTTCATACCAACCAATTTCAGGTCCTTCATTGAAACGAGCTTTTTAACATTCGAAGAATAACCAGAAGGAACCTTGATTTTATTCAAACACTCACAAAAACTGATTTTCTCTTTTTCTGACATGGTATAACAAGCTGGAGGTAGGTAAGTTCGCTTGCCAGTTTTTTTCGAAGCTAACTTCTCCCGTATCCCCATTTCCACCAAGTCTTGTCTAGAGTTCGTCTTACCCGGAATGTTTAATAATATTCCAGTAACACTGTCACATACATTCTTCTCAACATGCATCACATCTATAAAATGTCTAACCAACAAATGCTCCCAATATGGTAGACCCCAAAATATGGATTTCTTCTTCCAACCACCTATTGAGACAATTTTAGAAAGTTTGCCGAACTCAACATCAATATATTTAACACGATCGTAAATTACACATCCGGATAATGGTGATCTAGCAACTCGGTCCAGAGTTTTCCCATTGAAAATCTTCTTTTTTTTTCCTATAAGGATGCTGACTTGGGAGAAAGGCCCTGATATCCATGTACACATTTTTTCTACCATTTTTCAGCCAAATACTACTTGTCTCATCTTCAGAAATGGGGCATGCCTTAGCTCCTTTATTTGCATAACCTGACAAGTTACCATAGGCTGGAAAATCATTGACCGTGCAAAATATCATGGCTCGTAAGGTGAAATTTGTTTGAGTATAAGCATCAAAGACGGTCACACTCTCGTTCCATAATTTTCTCAGATCATCAATAAGAGGTGCCAAGTACACATCTATGTCATTCCCTGGTTTCTTAGGTCCAGATATCAACAAAGACAGCATGATGTACTTACACTTCATGCATAGCCTGGAAGATTATAAATTGTTAAAAGAACCGGCCAAGTACTATGACGACTGCTCATGTTTCCATATGGGTTCATTCCATCCGTGCACAGTCCTAGCCGAAGATCTCTCTTCTCACTACCAAATTCAGGAAACTTACTATCAATGTTTCTCCATTGCGGAGAACCGGCCGGATGTCTTAGTTTTCCGTCCTTCTTCCTTCCTTCAGCATCCCACTGCAAATTCTTCGCTTCCTTAGCATTTGAAAACAACCGTTTGAATCTGGGAATAACCGGGAGTACAACACCTTGGCCGGAGGACCTTTTTTTTGTACAAGCCCACCATCAATACTGCCTTTTTTTATAGCGCGATTCCCCGCATTTTGGGCAGTCCCGCAGATCCTTGGATTCATTCCGATACAATATGCAATCATTTGGATATGCATGTATCCTCTCGATCTCCAAACCCAACGGGAACAATATTTTTTTCACCTCGTTGATTGAAGTGGGAAGCTCGTTATCATCAGGAAACACATCTTTTAGAAGCTCTAGTAACCCCGAGAAACTCGTATCACTCCATCCACTCTTCGCCTTCTGCTTATATTGATTAAGCATGAACGATAACTTTGTAAATTTGGTACAGTAAGGGTACAACGGTTTTCCAGCATCAGCAGATAATCTTCCAAATGCAGCAACATTATTGATATCACCTCCCATATCATGCAACATTTCATCTAATCGATCACTGTCTACATCCTCGTCGGTCTCTGTATTACTATCACTAGTACCATACGTAGACGGAGCTGGCGAGTGAGCTGTATTATCAGGTAAAGTTTCACCATGCCATATCCATCGTGAATAACCTTATTTAAAACCACGACGTATCAAATGGCTCTTCACTTGGTCCGTAGTCCAAAATTGCCTCAGATTTTTGCAATCAACATAAGAACACACAACCGTCTCCGAAGCAGTCTTAGCTTTATTCTCCACAACAAATCTAAGAAAACCTTCAATCCCTTGAATATATTCAAGTGTATTTCGTCTACCATACATCCAACTTCGATCCATTCCCTACCGCTGTACAATTGAATTAAGAACTCAATAAAAAAACTAACAAAGAAACAGAAAATTAATTTACCAGAAAATATAAATGCATATATCTCTGTTCATAATTTATTTTTCTTCTTAATTACTTTTTTTTGTTGTTATTCTGTTTTCTTGACAAAACTTATATAGTGTTAGAATTCATATTATATTATAATTAACTTTGAGATAAAAAATTCAACTAATTATAATTATTATTTTTATTATTATGTTAAGCAAACCAAAGTCGACTATCGAAAGACAAGTGTTCCTCCAACAAGTCATCTACTGTTTTATGTGTATCAAAGATTTTGTGATAATTACATTACTCTATTATTAGGCTACGCACATTTTGTTTTACATGACGTTTTATTAGGTGATTCACATGTACATGTATGAGTCAGCTGAACTTGTTTGTAGTCCTTAAAAGTTCAAAACAAACCTAAACTTTATTTTATTCCTTACTATTAAGTAGCTCAGTTAAAGAAAAGCACACAATAATTTAATATAATGATTTTTATTCCTATTACCAAAAGTCAAAAAAGTTACAAATGCAAAAAATAAAAATAAAAATTACAAATGCATGAAGAAAAATCAAGTGTCGGCAGCCTTCCTCTTCGTTCCTGCCTGAGAATTACCAACATCATCACCATCAAACCGTGCACCAAGCTTGGTGATGAGAATAGATTCGAGCTTGGAGATGGAGAGCACCACCTCACCCCAATGAGCATTTATACTGCTCAGAATGTTGGTGATTGCTTCTAACTTGTCGGCTACGTTCCACATGTCTATGCAACGTTCTTCCTGCATTAGCTTCATCAACATGACAATTTGTTTTTCCTGAGTTTCCATTAGTTTGAGAAGCGGTCCCGAAATCGTGTTGTCAGCCATTATTTTTTGAGATGGAGATTTAGATTTCAATTGAAAGAAAGGTGTTGTGAAGATTAACATTCTCCACAAGCAGGGGTATTTATACAAACAAGTTCAGTTCACTTCTTTGAATTTTCAATGCCTTTTCAATTTCCCGATGCATCATGCCTTTTCAATTTCCAGGAAAAACACAACCGTATGCATTCTAGGTTTAAACAAATATTAATGCTGCTTCACGCCTTTTCAGATTAAATGCAAATAAATTATATGTAAAACAATAAATGCAAAAAATAAATACATACCTTGATCAATTTGCAAAGAGACTGGTAGGTTTTCAGTTAATTTCGAAAATTTCAACTGCAAATTCAATAGCAAAGATGAAAGATATTTGGGTGGAGTTTTGAATTTCTGTTCATCAATTATAAATGTGAAGACTCAATTCAGAATTATGAATTGTTCTACTAATTTTAAAAATGCCGGCATTTTAAGAGAAGACAACATTTCAAAATATGCATCGGTTGTTGACAGAGCAACCGATGCATATTGTATGATGCCAAAATAATTAGCATCGTCATTGAAAATAAACCGATGCTATTATTACTTTTAAATATAAATGCATCGGGATCAGTAAACAACCAATGCTTAATTTTTTGAAAATTTTCGGCCGATTTTTTATTCACTTTTTCTTCCCGCGGTGTCGGGTAATTAAATTTGAATAAGCATCGATTTTTCAACAGAACCGATGCTCTTATTTCGTTCCAGGCATCGGTTGTCCATCAACAACCGATGTTATTTATTTTACAGAGATTTTTAGATTTTATTATTATGTGCATCGGTTAATGTCATAAAAACCGATGCTTCATGTTTTGAAATTTTTGCTCAGTCATATATCACCCTTTATTCCCGCAAATGGGTGCGTAATTAAACTTGAATAGGCATCGGTTCTATCCATAACCGATGCTCGTATTTGGTTATAGGCATCGGTTACTCTACATGAACCGATGCTTATATATTTTTTGAATTTATTTCTATTATAGGCATCGGTTGGCGTCCAACAATCGATGCATATTGATTTTTCCTGAATTATATAGGCATCGGTTGTTTGAACAAGACCGATGTCTATTTATTTTAATGAAAACTTTCGGTTATCTTATTATTATACACATCGGTTGTTGAGGAACAACCGATGCTATTAATATATAGGCATCGGTTGTCAACGGATGCATATAACTTTTATTTATTACAAAAAAAACCTGCGCAACTATAGGCATCGGTTTCTGCTTTAAAACCAACGCATATAACTTTTTTTAATTATAAAAAAGACCCCGTGCGACTATAGGCATCGGTTTTTGACAACAACCGACGCCTATAACCCTGTTCCGATGGAGTTTTTTGTAGTAGTGCAAGCACCTACATATTTAATATTCAGGTTTACAAAATGATCATCATGTTACCCAGAACATGATGGCTTGGAACACACTCTATTTTAATTTCTCATATCTCCACTATCTCCCTAATCAAGTGGTAGCGTCTTAGTACATTCTTGTTACTGTTCGCTGATCTCAGTTCCTTTGCTATCTCAATAGCATCATTGTTGTCACAATACAACGGTCTTGATGCTAGGAACTACCCCTAATTCCTTAAGAATTTATTTATAGAGACAACTTCTTTAACCGCCTCTTATTCAGCAATGTACTCAGCTTCGATTTACCAAATCAGCGGTTAGTAGTTTTCTTGGAACTATTCCAACTTACTACCCTATCATTAAGAATGAAGGCATCTCAAATTATGACTTATAGGTATCATGGTGTGTTTGGAAACTAGCATTAGTGTACGCAGTAACTGCTAGTTCCTTTTGTCCATCATAAACTAAGAAATATTCTTTAGTTCTTCTAAGATACTTAAGAATACTCTTGGTTGCTCACCGATGTACTTCCCTAGGATTCTACTAAAATTTTACAGTTATGATAAGTGCATAGGCCATATCTCTTTTGTGCAAATCATGGCATACATGATGGATCCTTTTTCTGAAGCGTTTGGGATCCTTTACATGCGCTCAAGTTCCTTATCAGTAGAAGGACCATCCTTCTTTGATAACTTGATACCATGACTCATTGGAATATATCTCCTGTTGGAACTTTCCATATAGAACCGTCTTAATATTTTATCTATGTACATGGACTGTGAAAGCCCCAATATTTTATTAGGTTTATCCCGGCAGATCTTAATTCCAAGAATATAATAGGCTTCACCCAAGTCCTTCATCATGAAGGTGTCGGACAACCAAACCTTTACTGATTTCATGACAATGGTATCATTTCCAATTATTAATATGTCATCAACATTATAATAATAAAAATAGTACTCCCTTTAGTGTGTTTACTATAAAAGCATGGATCTTATTTATTTCTGATAAAATCAAACGATATGATTGCTTTGTCAAAATAAATATTCTAACTTCTAGAGTCTTGTTTAAGTCCATAAATAGACTTTTGTAGCTTGCATACCGCTTTGGGTTTCGATTCAGATGTAAAACCCTCTGGTTGTATCATATACACTTCATCGGTCAATCCACCATTGAGTAAAGTAGTTTTAACATCCATCTATCAAATATGGTAATCATAGTATGCAGCTATAGCAAGTAAAATTCTAGTGGACTTGATTTTCGCAACTGGAGAAAAGGTTTCATCATAGTCAATTCCTTCTTGTTAACTATAACCTTATTCTACCAACATAGCCTTTTAGGTTTGTACCTTACCATTTGCATCGATCTTCGTCTTGAAGACCCATTTGCATCCAATGGGTCTAACCCTAACTGGCAAGTCAACTAAATTCTAAACTTGATTTATGTACATCGAGTCCATTTCTGATTTCATGGCTTCAAGCTATCTCATTGAGTCAATATCTAAACATAACCTCAGTGGAAGTTCTAAGTTCATCATCGTCTAAAATTTCCACGTCACCTTAACCCTCTACAAGGAGGTTTAGTCTTTCCGGTTGTTGATGAATTCTAGTAGACTTACGAAGTTGGTTATCACACATTTGAGTGACTTGAGTGTTCTAAGCTGGATGGTCTAGCATTTTGAGATCCCCCAGAAGTGTCATCAACATGAACTTCTTGAGGAGAGAGTTTTGCAACCATTGCTTAGCCTTCCATCGGTTGCGATGATGAATTTTGCATTACTACATCAATTCTATCAATACTCCCACTGGATAAAGATTGTCCTCTAAGTGACAAACTCTTACCATAGGAATGACCAGAAGCTCCCACTGAATTCTTGTCTAGGTCATTAGACAAGTTTTAAACCTCCATGTCACTTTCTGGTTCTTGAGTTTTTTCAAGTTCTACCTTATTTCGACTTCTTTCCTTTTAGACACAGTCTTCCTCAAGGAAAGTCGCTTTCCAGGATATAATGACTTTATGCTCTCCAGGAAAATAGAAATAGTATCCACGTGTTTCTTTAGGATAGCTCACAAAATAACATTTCTCACTTTTAGATTCCAACTTTTCAGTAAGCATCTTCTTTACATATGTGGGGCAACCCAATTCGCATGTGTGTAAGTGCTAGCTTCTTGCCATACCATAACTCATACGGAGTGATGTGGCCTTAATGGTAAGACCTGGACAAGGATGACTTGATTTAGCGTCGTTGAGGAGAACGACTAGGTCTGGATTGAGGGAATTGGCGACTTTTTAGTCGGGTCCTCTTTAAGAAAGACCTGACCCTACCTTTTGGGGATTTAGATAGGCATCAGGGAGAAATTCCTCACAGGGCAATCCTCAGCAAATCAGTCCGGAACAGGTCTGGCTCATCTCTAGGTAGTATGAGTAATACGCTGGCAGAGGTGCGGATAGAACAGGATCGATGTTTCAAGCTTGAATAAAAAGAAAGAACTGTACTACAAAAGATCTGACTCTCTGACTCTCCAGGGAGAGATAAGTGGGACCACTTGTCAGAAATGGTTACGCAACGGCCCTTAATTTGCGGCATGTGCCCCCTAGAATCCCGGCTGGGGTCTCCACAGGAAAAAACTATAAATATCTCAGCCCCAAGGCTGAGAGAGGTATGTCATTCTTTTGTGCATTCCTTCTTTTCCTAGAAAACACCTCAAACGCTTACTGACTTAAGCATCGGAGAGGTTTCCACCGGAAAACCACCGGTGGTCCTTTCTAACTTGTGTTTGCGGTGCAGATCAGGCGGGTGTTCAAGGTTCCAGGCGTTCTCAACGCTGGTCAATTTCTGGGCTGAAACACGGAGTTTTATCTACTGACTTTGATGAAACTCTATTCAAAACATAGATTGAGTTCAGTATAAAGCGTGAGACTAACTATTAGTAGTGTTTACCAATACCCTAATAAATTTATAGACATACAATAAATAGTTTATCAGTAGTGTTTACCAATACCCTCTAAAGTATCAGTGTGTCCATCACAAATAACTATTAGTAGCAGACGTGAGACTAACTGCATTCTCTAAGAATATGATGCCAACTACATGCCAACATATATCATACTATCAATATTTCAATCTTGATTATCATTAGCAGGACTATTTTAAGAGTATTGCTCTATCATTGACATCTCACCATATCAATGACAACATTAACTCACGGGAACATTTATATGAATAATTGCAAACAATCAAAACAATAATTCAATAAATATATTGTCATACATATAACGATATATATAATAATTATGATCAAGTATAATTTTTTTAAATCTGATTATCTTTACGACATTTATACTTTCACTAACATTAATCCAAAGGAGCATAAACGTAAATAGCAATGGAGGTCAAACGTGTTGGAAACAAGAAGAATAATCATATGAAAACTATAAGGGCAGCACTCTTGTCAGACCGGACTAACGGATTATCCGTTAGGCCAAAATTTAATATCAATACATTATAGAACAAAATCAATATATTATAGTGAACAACCAATATATCATAGTAACAATATATTATAGTCAGAGATTTATGAAAAATCAATAATTTCAAATACAAAAACCAATATCTTATAGTATTGGACCAAATAACTTAACGCATCATAACCCGTCAATCTAACCTAAGACAAGTATTTGACAAACTATTATAGCTAACTTATACACTCCTTTTACGAGACACAGTACCGATAAAATAAATATAAATACTTGGACTTTATATAAAAGTTGTACACACGCACAAGTGCACTCTCACTTCTCAATTTGAAACTCACTGCATTTCTTTTCTTGAGCACACACTGATACAAAAGACCAATGGAATATTTATACTTGCTCAAAGTCGATAAATAAACCGACTCAAATAGAACTAGAATATTCTACCCTAATATGTTTAGGAAATACCCAACACAGCAATCTATTTCTCTGCCCAATCCCAATTTGGTAAAATTGTTCCCTTTTTTGGAAGAGTCCAGAAAATAATTAAGTTTGGAAAAATGAGCAATTATCTCTTCTTCTCCAATGTTCTAAACAATTAAGTCGCGGGTGATTTACTTTAAAACAAATGAACCATGCCGGCGGGATGGCCAATGGCAGAGCAAAAAACTAAACTAATAATAAATTGTTGTTTTTGCATGATGAGAATAAGTTAAGAAGATTTCAATACGTTTGGATTACCCGTTCAAGTTCTTGAATTTATTGTAATCCTTATCTAACTTGGAACTTATTAATTTTCATTGTGATACGGACCAACATGTCCACACGTGATTTTATTTGAGTATTTGTGTAAGGCGACCTCTTCTCCTAGAGAGGGTGTTCCTCTGGGAGATGAGCGAGTTGGTTTGTGTAGAGTAGCGACCTGTAGTATGAGGATGAGTTCTCATATAAGGTCGTGATCTCTTATGGTTTGAGCTGTGTACTTGAGTTCGATTGTTGGCTTTATGAATATTAAGCCTGTGGGCTTAAAGTGAGTGGTTTATAGGGTTTTCGGTGGGCTCTATAAAGGTCCCAGGCCTGTTATGTTGAAGAGATTTGTTATGTATGGGAACTTAATATGCGGAGAGAGTCCCAATTGTGAGTCGGTTGTAGAGTTGTAATATTCATGGAATTATGGTTATAGAAGGTAACCCTAGATTGAGGGGCACTTCCCCTATCTTTATAAAAGGAGGTGTATACCTCTCATTATCTATTAAGTCGATATTGCTCTATCGCATTACTATTTTATATTTGAAGAGAAGTGTTAAGTGTTTTGATTTCGCTTATTAACTTAAGCGTCGAGGGCCTTAACGGGCTCGAAATCCGACCTGTCTGAGGCGCCGTTTTGCAGGACCATCTAGGTCGCCAGGAGATTTGCGGAGGGCTTGGCAGGTCGCTGTGACATATTTGGAAACAGTTTCAGGTCGCTGATCTCTATTTTGAGGTTAGTGCCCCCTATACTTGGTAGCCCAACTTTTGGACTTATCAAATTGGCGCCATTTGTGGGAAAGAGGGACATCGAGTCCTTGAGCGAAAGGCGTGAGAGATTTCAAAAACAAAACATGAAGGATAGCAACATAATTCCTAGAACCCTACACTATGGTTCTGGATCAAACAATAAGAAGAAGAAGAACAAATTGGTGGATATCAACGAACAAGAGATGACAAAAGATGGACAAATGCCTTCTCAGGCAGATCCAGCGATTCAAGGCACTGGTAACACACCGCTGCCCTCTCCCAAGAAGCGTGATGGGAAGGGACCAGTGGAAGGTTGGAGGCAAGAACGTCGGAGGGGAAAGCGCAGAAAGCAATTCACATAGGGACGAAAGAGTGGGAGGATTTGGCCAAAGATAAGCCCTGCCAGAATAAGAAGTGTTTTTTAGAAGGTCTTATGGATTTTGTACCCTTAGAGAAGCAGGAGGAGTTATATAGATACCTAGAAGGTGGGCTGGGTACTGGGAAAGAAAAGGGTGATAAATCAGATAGTGAGCGAGAGGAAGAGTCGGCGATCAGAAGAGTAAAACAAAACGAGAAGTCTTTGTCTAAGAAACTGTCTCAAAAGAGAGGATGGAGTAAGCAAAAAAATGAGGACGCTTCTAGTTCTACCTCATCCATAGATTCTCATGTTCGTAAGCGGAGAGTGAAGGGAGTGAAAGTGAAGCGAAGCCATTATAGGCGTAGAGGTCTCCGACACAGTAAGCATGTTAGTGAGAGCGGGACTCCGACCTCAGATACGGATGGTGAATCTCGAGAGAAAACCCGAAAGAGTCATAGGCCGGAGCTGGATAAAGTAATTGAAGAGGAAGTACAAAAATTGTTGAAAGTCGGCCACATAAGTTAGGTTCAGTTCCCTGAGTATTTGTCTAATGTTGTGATGGTGCCAAAACCGGCTCAAAAGTGGAGGATGTGTGTGGATTTTCACGATCTAAATAAAGCTTGTCCGAAGGATCATTATCCTTTGCCGCGAATTGATCAGTTGGTGGATTCTACTTCGGGTTGCGAGCTGTTGAGTATGATGGATGCTTCACAAGGGTATCACCAAATACCTCTTGCAAAGGAAGATCAAACCAAAGTGATTTTTGTTACTTCTATGGGTATGCATTGTTTTGTATCCATGCCCTTTGGCTTGAAGAATGCAGGAGCGACCTATCAGAGGTTGGTGGACCGTATGTTTAAAGATCTGCTGGGGTCCACCATGGAGGTTTATGTCGATGATATGCTTGTTAAGAGCAAAAGAGCAAAATCCCATGTGGAAGATTTGAAGAAGTCGTTCGTTATATTAAGGCAGTACGGGATGAAACTCAATCCAAAGAAGTGTGCGTTTGGTGTACGGTCTGGGAAGTTTTTTGGGTTATATGGTGACAAAGCGAGGAGTTGAAGTTAACCCAGAAAAGGTGCGAGCTGTTTTGGAGATGCCACATCCTCGCACGGTGCGTGATGTTCAAGTGCTTACAAGTCGGATTGCAGGTCTTAGTCATTTCATTTCTAGGTCGGCGGAGAGGGGCGTCCTATTTTTTGGGGCGCTCCGGAAGGGATATAAGTTTGAGTGGACAAAAGAAGCTGCGGATGCATTTGAAGAGTTAAAGAAGTACTTGGCTGAGATACCACTATTGACCAAACCAATGCCGGGAGAGGATTTGATCTTATACATATCTGTAGGGGAGGTCGCAGTGAGTTCTGTGTTGATAAGAGAAGAAGTGGGCACGCAAAAGCCTATCTATTACATTAGCAGGATGCTATGGGGGGCTGAGTTGAAATATACCGAGCTGGAGAAAGGAGGTTTTACGTTGGTTTGTATGGCTAGGAAGTTGAGACCCTATTTCTTGAGTCACAAGGTGAAGGTACGTACTAATCTAGCTCTCAAGCAAGTTTTGGGTAATCCGAGTATGTCAGGACGATTAGTGAAGTGAGCTGTAGAGTTGAGTGAATATGATGTGATTTATGAGCCAAGGGTGGCTATCAAGGCGCAAGTGTTAGCAGACTTTTTACAAGAGATGACGAGGCCAGCTGACGTGGATAAGGAGGTGAAAGCATGGACCCTATATACAGATGGTTCGACTATGGCATTGAGAGCAGGGCCGGGTATTGTGTTGACCAGCTCAGAAGGAGAGAATTTGGAGTTCGCGATCAAGTTGGGATATAAGGCATCCAATAATGAGACAGAGTATGAAGCTGTGTTGCAGGGTATAAAGATGGCGAGCGATCTGGGGGCACGAAAGTTGTGGGCGTATACGGACTCCCAGCTGATAGCTTGTCAGTTCGATGGTTCTTTCGAAGCTAAGAAAGAGCGGATGACGGTGTATTCGAGTAAGTTGCATGAAGAGGCAGCGCGTTTTGATGAATTCAAGCTGGAACATTTACCACGAGATGAAAACACTCGTGTCGATCAGCTCGCTCGAATAGCAAGAGCCTGGGACTTGTGATACTCGGAAAATCACATTAATGGAACTGGGTCATAGTAGCGTGGAAAAGGGTAAAGAGGTTATTGAACTTGAAGTAAAAGATGATTGGCGTACACCTATTTGGGATGTTTTGGTCAAAGCAAAAGAAGGCGCAAAGAGATTGACAACGAAGGAGGCCAGAACAGCAGCTCGCTTTTGTGTGATACATGAAGAACTATACAAAAGATCACGCTTTGGACCCTTTTGGATCGGAGGTGTTAAAAGAGATACATGAGGGGTATTGTGGCGATCATACGAAGGGAAAGGCATTAGTGAGTATAACGTTGTGTGCTGGTTTCTTTTGGCCAGGGATGAAAGCTATGGCTAGCGAGCTGGTCCGAACGTGTAAAAAGTGTCAAATGCATGCTCTGGTTATTCACATACCATCTGAGGAGATGATGGTTATGAGCTCATCGTGCCCATTAGCGCAGTGGGGAATTGATATCGTGGGTCCTTTTCCAAAGACCTCAAGCAATAAAGAGAACTTAGTGGTGGCGATTGACTACTTTACGAAGTGGGTGGAAGCCGAAGCAATCACAGGGATAAGCGAGCAGCACATAATGGATTTTATTTTTGATAATATATTTTGCAGGTTTGGAGTACCACGAGTGTTAGTGTCGGACAGTAGGACTCAATTTAATGGCAGAAGAATGCAGAGGTAGTGCAAGGAGATGGGGATGAAGCAGCGATTTGCTTCTGTGGCACATCCGCTGACCAATGGGCAAGTGGAGGTTACTAATCGAATAATTTTGTAGGGACTCAAGTTGCGATTAGAGAAAATGGGCGGGCTCTGGGAAGAAGAGCTCGCGTCAGTCTTGTGGGCTTATTAAACGACTCCCCGAACTTCCACGGGAGAATCGCCATTCAGCTTGGTTTATGGAATGGACGCGGTCATTCCAGCAGAGATAGTTGGAGGTTTGCAACGTTTGACAGCATTTAATGTGGAAGAGAATGAGAGGCTAGCTCGAGGAGCGATCGAGACAATTGATGAAATAAGGGAGAAGCTGCAGCTCGGGTTGAACACTATAAATAGAGAATACAAGCTGCTTTTAATAAGCGAGTTAAGCATCGATGTTTTCAGGTCGGCGATCTGGTATGGAGGAGGGCTAATGCATTGCGGATGACTAAGAAGTTGGAACCGAACTGGGTTGGGCCATTTCAGGTGATAAAAGTGTTGCGAGGAGGAGCATATATACTTGAAGATGCAGCTGGAAAGGTCTTGCCTCGAAGCTGGAATGTGTGTCACTTGAAAAAGTATTATGCGTAGAGAGTGGATTGCGGGAAAAGGTAACTCTGGACCGGAGGGCACTTCTCCCGTAGAAAGTTCGTGTTGAAGAGATGTGGTGAAAGTTTGTAGTTATGGTAAGGGTTGTGTTTTTGTGATGGGAGAAGGTAACTCTGGACCGGAGGGCACTTCTCCTGCACAAGGGTTAGTTGAGGCGGAAAGTGTGTTCTGGGAGGCAATCTTGTGAAGAGTTTGCTTTTAAGATTGTGTGTTTATGGTGGTAGAAGGTAACTCTAGACCGGAGGGCACTTCTCCCGATCGGGCGATCTTGTGAAGAGTTTGTGTTTTTAAAGTTGTGTTTTTGTGATGGGAGAAGGTAACTCTGGACCGGAGGGCACTTCTCCCGTACGAGGTTAATGTTCAAAAGTTGTGATGTAGTGTGAAGAGTTTATGTTTTTAAAGTTGTGTCTTTGTGCGGCGGGAGAAGGTAACTCTGGACCGGAGGGCACTTCTCCTGCAGGATGTTTGAAAAGTTGAGTAATATAATGAATAAAGTTGTGCGAGCTATCTTGTTCTTTATGGTTAAGTGGTTGTGATGTTTGGCTTACCTATTTCCTGAATAAGTGTTTTTATGCGAGCTAATATGTTCTAAGTGTTGATTAATTGTGTTGATTAGGGGCTGTGATCTGACTAGGATCCTATGATCCCAGGATGGAAAGTGCAGGTTGCTTGTATTTTTTGTGACCTAACTTAGCTTGAAAGTTAGTTTATGGTTGGTTTCTTTTGAGTAATTTTATTGTAGGGTGGTGTATTGAAAGTTAAAGAGTTGTACAGATAATGAATGTAAAATAGAGTACTAGCAGGAATAATAAATTGTTTGTACAAGTTGCGAACAGAAAAGTGATAAATGTTTTAAGCAGTGTTTTCAGTAGCAGAAGTTGGAGCAGGGAGATTTGTAGTGATTGGCTCGGGCTCGGGGAGCAGGTCATCCAATGGCGTCTCTAGCTCGGCGTGTAACCCACTCAATAAGACAGCTCGGCTCTGACAAGATAACCACCACTTTGTGTCAATTGGTTGCGTCCAGTCGCCCAAAAAGCTGCTGAAGGGGGTTAGTTTGTCGATGAGTGCTTTGACGTTGGGGGTGTAGGAGACGTTCAGTGCAGTGACCTCCTCTTTGATCATGTTAGCCGCTGTAAAGAGCCACTCTGAGGCACCACCAGCCATCAATCCAAAGTAAATGGAGGACTTCTCATAAGACTCCACCAACTTTTGGTGATAAGCATCAATGAACCTCATGCCAGCTGTACTTGAGAGGAAGGTCCGACGATCTTCAGTTACACCTCGCTCATGAGCCTTCTTGACTTGCTCTTGAAGTTGTTGGTTTTGAAGTTGGAGCTCTCCAACCTATTTTTGTACGTCTCTGAGCGTTTCAGCCTTCTTTTGCGCATCCTTGAGTTCGTTGTTGGTACGAACCGTCTCATCCTTCAGGCTATTCACCTGGCCCTTCAAAATCTGTATTTCCTCCTTGCGAGCTTTCAGTAGCTGGAGTACACCATTCAGTTCCCTTGAGTTAGTGATAGCTGCCGTGTTTGTTGTTCAGTCTGGGCAGTCAGTTCGTCGCATGTTTTTTGAAGCTTGCTCTCCACTGAACGGGCTGCTAACTCTTCGGAGAGTTTGGAGAACAGAGGACTCAGCTGTATCAAGATGTTTCATGAGTAATTATAAGTGTAAGATGTATTGAAAGAGAAGGTTCTTTTGAAATCTACCTGTTTGATTGCACGCTCGTTGAGAAGGGTCTGGATGTCCTTGGCATTATTGCATTTTGCCAGCCCCTTGCTTAGGTCGGGCGAACTAGTAGAGGTCGCCGCGAGGCCCTTGCGAAGACGACGACGCTTTTGTTCCGGCGGGCTCGGGCTCTTTGCTGTTAGGCTCCCTGGTACAGGTTGAAGAGGTCCTTTTACTTTGCTTTTAACAGATCTTCTTACCAGTTGGACTTCTTCCTCATCGTCAGTCGCTGTCCCGAAGGTCTGTTGTAACGCCTCGTCTACATTGACAGGAGGGGGTACAGGGTGAGCTGTGGGTATCGGAGCTGGTCGTTCTTTGGCAGCTTCAGAGCGGGTTGCGACACAATTGTTGATAAAGGCAACTACAGTAGACAAGGAGAATGTTGTTATTCAGTTTTTTGGTAGTATGGGATATGGTGTGATTGTAAGACCTGGAAAACCTACCAAACTCGGGCTCGGTGAGGGCAAGATCTGGTTCGACCGGGCGAGAATCAATGCCCACATATCGGAAAACATCAGATCGACTGGTGAGATGCACCACGTCGAAAGGGCGTTTGCTCCACTTCACGATCTGATCAGAGTATTTTTTGTATAGAAGGGGGAAATGTTTGGAGGTGGGTGGTTGGTATTGTTTTGGGGTACGACATTGCAGCTCGGTTATAAAGGGCCAGTCTTCTGTATTGTGAATGAAAAAGAAGTTCTTCTTCCACTTGGGGACTTTGTTGGAAGGGTTTATTAAAAAGCGAGCTAGACTTGAGCGAGAGGAAAGATAGAAAGAGTTCTGTTGGTATTTTATTTGAAAGCAAAAGTGAAAAAAGCTCGAGTCAGGTTGGGTGTTGTAGTATTTACATAATATGAGGTATCCTGCTAGGAATTTCATGGAGTTAGGAGTTAGTTGAAAGGGGGAAATTTTGTACAAGTGGGAAATTTGAACGTAAAAGGGATGGGCTGGGAATCTAAAACCCGCCACCAGCAATGTGTCAAAGAGGGTGATGTGATTAGGGAGAGGTTTCATGGGGTCTGAATGAAGGCTATCGGGCAGAATCATCTTAGTGGTTTCTGGGAGGTTAAGGATTTGTTGAAATTTCTCTAGTTTTTTTTGGGTCGGGGAGTAGCTAGTAGTTGTGTTTTATTTCTTTGGTCGCAAGAGAATAGGAGGGCAGGTCTTCGGCAGTTAGTGAGCTAGCTAGGGTCACTGTTCTCCCTAAAGTGCTCGCAAGAGGGTGGTATTTAGATTTTTGCAGGGGAATCCCTTCTCGAATGAGTGCAAGGGTTGAGGGGGTAGAGGAAGGATCTTCGGGTATGTTATCTATCCGAGCTTGGGCTTCGGTGTGGGTTCTAGTTTGGGCTTCTAGCTCCGACCAACTGACGTTGCCCTCTGGCTCGTCGCGAAGGCTGGAGGAGGGTAAGGAAGGATGGGTTTGTCTTTTTTCGAGGATAAATGGATTTTCGGTGGGGTTCGAATCAGAGGAAAGATTTGAATTTTCGGAATTGGAAGTAGAAGATGCTGGTTTCATCTGTAGACAGATAGTATAAGGGGGATTGCACAAAACCACAACAACTCAGCAGATGTATTACATTTATAAACAAAATTAAATTGCTAAAGGGATGAAGGATTTGGGGACTTACACATTTTTTCGGAGAGCTGGAGGTCGTTGTCAAGTGCTGTACCGCTGGTAGATTTTTTGAACGTTTTGCTAGTTGGCAAGTTTTTTGCAGAGTGAAAATGGCGATTTTCTGATTATAATTGTGTGAAGTGATAAATGAGGGGGATGAAATGATTTTTGTGTGTTGGGCGGCGGAAAGTAGATGGGACAGATTGAAGCGGGATTTGGTAGGGTTTGTTTGGGGAATGTTTTGGGCCCACCATGTTTATTATACTATGAGATAATCGGAGAGCTACACGTGCCCGACATGGTGTCAGGTTGCATTTAATGAAGCTGAAACGGGATTGGATGTATAAGAGGAGGCATGTTTTGACTTTTGTGGCTGCTTATGATTACGTTTTAGAGAGTTATTCGGGTCTGGATATGATTTCAGGTCGGAAGGTAATAGTAGTGTGGTTCCAGGTCGTTATACACACAGTTGGGGATTTGGTCTGGGGGACTTGCAGGTCATCCCCCGCGGGATGATCATCCTATCTTAAAATAGGCGAGCTCCGTGAGCTGGGCATTTACAGGTCGCAGGTATACTTGATAACTCACAGTGGTGAGATGAGTATTATAACTCGATTTGTGGTTCTGAAGTGTGGATTGGTAAAGTGGGGTAGTGATTTATTTATATGTTTATGCTTGACTGTTGCTTTTAGTGGTTGTTGTGTTCTTTGATTATGTTTTTACATGTCCTACCTAATTTCGTGCCTTAATCAGCTAGAACATGGGGGACTAGCTGATACGGACCAAAATGTCCACACGTGATTTTGTTTGAGTATTTGTGTAAGGCGACCTCTTCTCCTAGAGAGGGTGTTCCTCTGGGAGATGAGCGAGCTGTTTTGTGTAGAGTAGCGACCTGTAGTATGAGGATGAGTTCTCATATAGGGTTGTGATCTCTTATGGTTTAAGCTGTGTACTTGAACTCGATTGTGGGCTTTATGAATATTAAACCTGTGGGCTTAAAGCGAGTGGTTTATAGGGTTTTCGGTGGGCTCTATAAAGGGCCCATACCTGTTATATTGAAAAGATTTGTTATGTATGGGAACTTAACATGCGGAGAGAGTCCCGATTGTGAGTCGGTTGTAGAGTTGTAATATTCATGGAATTATGGTTATAGAAGGTAACCCTAGATTGAGGGGCACTTCCCCTATCTTTATAAAAGAAGGTGTATACCTCCCATTATCTATTAAGTCGATATTGCTCTATCACATTGCTGTTTTATATTTGAAGAGAAGTGTTAAGTGTTTTGATTTCTTATTAACTTAAGCGTCGGAGGGCCTTAACGGATTCGAAATCCGGCCCGTCTGAGGCGATATTTTGCAGGACCATCTAGGTCGCCAGGAGATTTGCGGAGGGCTTGGCAGGTCGCTGTGACATATTTGGAAGCAGTTTCAGGTCGCTGATCTCTATTTTGAGGTTAGTGCCCCTATATTTTGTTGCCCAACTTTTGGACTAATCACATTGTTTTGAGTTATATGTTCTATGCTTAGAGTAGTAAATGGCTAGGGGCGAGTAATTGAGTTATTGAGTCAAAGACATTCTCGCGTGTAAATCTCTTGCCTTATCCGTTTTTGTATTTTCATCATAACTCTTTTAACTGAAATTTGTTTTACGTGATTCAAATGCCTACAGAAATATATATATATATATATATATATATATGTGTTCAACACTTGCCTATTAGGTGCGATTTGAAAAATATAACAATCATTAAAAATACTAAAATAATAATATTAAAAATGATACACATAAATTGTAACATTATTTTTCTATTTACACAAAGATTATTATTCACAATAAATAATTTTTACATATAAATTGGAGCATTATTTGTTCTAATTACAGTCAGACTACAGTTAGACTGGTTTTCACAATAAATAATTTTTAGTTATTTTTACTCGGGAGTTAGGAAATTAGTTGTAAGACATAGCAAAATACCCTATACTTGAAAGGAAACCTATAGAAAATTGAGTTTGTAAATATGTAAATAATACAACACCCTACGTGCCGCATGTAAATATGTTATATAAAAAATTAAAATTTATAAGGCACTGATAATTCTATTAAAAAAATATTATATATCTAACTTCTAGTATATGTAATATTATTATTTATTTATTTATTTTGTGCGTAAGACACTAATTTATTCATATAGATATATAATGTGTTTATCAATGCATTTGATTGGAATTAGATAAGGAGATTTATAAATATTTAATATTTATTTTTCTAGGTGTAATAATTTGTTATTATTAGTTTTTGTTGTTGTTGTTGTTGTTGTTGTTGTTGTTGTTGTTGTTTCTCTCTCTCTCTCTTAATGTAACAATAATTTTTCATATAAATTTTTAATATTATTCTAAATGCATTATATTAGGATTAGATATCCAAATTTAAGTTTATAAATTTTATATTTATTTTCCTTTTGTAATAATATTATATAGCTCGTATTTTTCTTAAATAGAATATTTGAGATTCTAAAAATAAATTTATTTCAAATTTTATTATAAATAAAAATTAATTCAACTTATATATATTTTTTCTAATTAAATATGACTTATTTATTTTTTTAATAGTATAATAAAAGTAAGATTGAATTAGGGAAAATATGATAAAGAAAATATTGAATGAGGTAACAAATAGTAAAAGAAAAATGTTAAATTAGAGAAAATGTAATGATAGAATAATATTAAATTAGGTAAAAACATACAAAAGGAAAATATTAAATTAGGTAGATATTAGGTTCGGTGACACCAAAGCACCAGAATCCACCCTATTTGTTAATGCTGTTGACACTCTAACCTATGTGTCAAATAGCCATTGCTTCGGATGACATGTATCAACGCTCGGTAGGTCCGCATGCTGAGTTGTCAGCTTCTAATGGTTTGTGTTAAAATGTTACCTATTGGAGATTTTTTGCCTTCGGTATAAATAACAACTTTTTCCCATAATTCTTCTACATCAAAACTAGGGTTTCTCTATCCAACAGAACCTCTCCATCCTCTGTCGCCACAAATCAAATCTACTCTATCCTCTCTATCGTTTTCAATCATTTCTCTATCCAACAGAGCCTCTCTATAGGATGTTTAAATCTTGAGAAGCAGATCTTCAATCGTTTCTATTATTTGTGGTTGGTTTTTTTTCCAAATCTGCTAACATTTTTCAAGATCTGATGTTTGGTAATGACTGATTTATTAGGATTAATTATGTTTTTTTTCTTTTCTTTCGTATTAAATTGGAATCAATTTTCTGATTAAGGTTGGATTTTATTGCAGATCTTCGAACTTTTTTGCAGATCGGAGGTTTAAATTTATTTTAATTTTAATTTCAATTTCTTTCATATTAAAACCCAATAATTTTTCTGATTTGGCGTTCGATTTTAATAATTTTAGAAGATCTTCAATCATTTCATTTTTTTGTGGTTGGATTTTTTTTCACATCTGCAAACATTATTCAAGATCCAATGTTTGGACAATGATGCTTATTTAATGGAATCAATTTTCTGATTAAAGTTGTATTTTATAGCAATGTTCGAACTTTTTCTTCAGATCCCAGGTTTAAATTTATTCTAATTTTTTTCTTTCGTATTAAATTCCCATCATTTTTCTGATTTAGCTTTCGGTTATAATAATTTTTGGAGATCTTCAATCATTTCGTTTATTTGTGGTTGAGTTCTTTTCCAGATCTGCAAACATTATTCAGGATCCGATGTTTGGTTATGACTGATTTAATTTGATTAATTATGTTTTTTTTTTTCTTTTCTTTTGTATTAAATTGGGATTCTTTTCTGATTGATACCGAGAAATAATTTATCAAGTTCAAAAGCTGAATTATTATTCACTTAAAATTTTGAGAAAAAACTCATTGTATACACACATTTACTATTTTATTTTATATTTTACATTGAAATAATCTTGAACCATTT
>BMAC01000051.1:1577585-1591769 GCA_014905375.1 Phtheirospermum japonicum
GAAAAATATAACAATCATTAAAAATACTAAAATAATAAATATTAAAAATGATACACATAAATTGTAACATTATTTTTCTATTTACACAAAGATTACTTTCCACAATAAAGTAATTTTTACACATAAATCGAGAATTATTTATTTTAGATTACAGTAATACTTGTTTTCACATAAATAAATTTTAATTATTTTGACTCGGGGGGGGGGGGGGGGGGGGGGGTGGGTGGTGGTCAGGAATTAGTTGTAAAGACATAGCAAAAACCCTATACTTGAAAGGAAACCTATAGAAAATTGAGTTTGTAAATATGTAAATAATACAACACCCTACGTGCCGCATGTAAATATGTTATATAAAAAATTAAAATTATAAGGCACTGATAATTCTATTAAAAAATTATTATATATCTAACTTCTAGTATATGTAATATTATTATTTTATTTATTTTATTTTTTGCGTAAGACACTAATTTATTCATATAGATATATAATGTGTTTATCAATGCATTTGATTGGAATTAGATAAGGAGATTTATAAATATTTAATATTTATTTTTTCTAGGTGTAATAATTTGTTATTATTAGTTTTTGTTGTTGTTGTTGTTGTTGTTGTTGTTGTTGTTGTTGTTTCTCTCTCTCTCTCTTAATGTAACAATAATTTTTCATATAAATTTTTAATATTATTCTAAATGCATTATATTAGGATTAGATATCCAAATTTAAGTTTATAAATTTTATATTTTTTTCCTTTTGTAATAATATTATATAGCTCGTATTTTTCTTAAATAGAATATTTGAGATTCTAAAAATAAATTTATTTCAAATTTTATTATAAATAAAAATTAATTCAACTTATATATATTTTTTCTAATTAAATATGACTTATTTATTTTTTTAATAGTATAAATAAAAGTAAGATTGAATTAGGGAAAATATGATAAAGAAATATTGAATGAGGTAACAAATAGTAAAAGAAAAATGTTAAATTAGAGAAAATGTAATGATAGAATAATATTAAATTAGGTAAAAACATACAAAAGGAAAATATTAAATTAGGTAGATATTAGGTTCGGTGACACCAAAGCACCAGAATCCACCCTATTTGTTAATGCTGTTGACACTCTAACCTATGTGTCAAATAGCCATTGCTTCGGATGACATGTATCAACGCTCGGTAGGTCCGCATGCTGAGTTGTCAGCTTCTAATGGTTTGTGTTAAAATGTTACCTATTGGAGATTTTTTGCCTTCGGTATAAATAACAACTTTTCCCATAATTCTTCTACATCAAAACTAGGGTTTCTCTATCCAACAGAACCTCTCCATCCTCTGTCGCCACAAATCAAATCTACTCTATCCTCTCTATCGTTTTCAATCATTTCTCTATCCCAACAGAGCCTCTCTATAGGATGTTTAAATCTTGAGAAGCAGATCTTCAATCGTTTCTATTATTTGTGGTTGGTTTTTTTTCCAAATCTGCTAACATTTTTCAAGATCTGATGTTTGGTAATGACTGATTTATTAGGATTAATTATGTTTTTTTTCTTTTCTTTCGTATTAAATTGGAATCAATTTTCTGATTAAGGTTTGGATTTTATTGCAGATCTTCGAACTTTTTTGCAGATCGGAGGTTTAAATTTATTTTAATTTTAATTTCAATTTCTTTCATATTAAAACCCAATAATTTTTCTGATTTGGCGTTCGATTTTAATATTTTAGAAGATCTTCAATCATTTCATTTTTTTGTGGTTGGATTTTTTTTCAGCATCTGCAAACATTATTCAAGATCCAATGTTTGGACAATGATGCTTATTTAATGGAATCAATTTTCTGATTAAAGTTGTATTTTATAGCAATGTTCGAACTTTTTCTTTCAGATCCCAGGTTTAAATTTATTCTAATTTTTTTCTTTCGTATTAAATTCCCATCATTTTTCTGATTTAGCTTTCGGTTATAATAATTTTTGGAGATCTTCAATCATTTCGTTTATTTGTGGTTGAGTTCTTTTCCAGATCTGCAAACATTATTCAAGATCCGATGTTTGGTAATGACTGATTTAATGGGATTAATTATGTTTTTTTTTTCTTTTCTTTCGTATTAAATTGGAATCATTTTTCTGATTAAGCTTAGATTTATTTGCAGATCTTCGATTTTTTTTCCAGAATATATATGATATATATATATATATTATATATAATATATATATATATATATATATATAATATATATATATATTATATATATATATATATATAATATGGTAACCAATCAATCAAATTATATGGAAAAATCTATTCCTTATAATATATTGAACTAATTATTAATCTGGACACCAAATCAGTTTCTACATTTTCTTATTTCCTGCATTTTTCTAATAAAAACAAGCACAATACTTCACGACCAATATATTGCACTTAATTGAATACTCAAGTTTGTTTCAAAATAATTCTATATTAATTTAGGTACAAATTATTTTTATATAAAAACAAAAAATCTAATTAATGAGAAGATATATATAACAATAAAGTGCAATTAATATTATATTTAATCTCAATAAAAACATTTAAGGTGCATTTTGTAATATTAATATTTTTAATAGATATACTATTTTTTTTGATTCTCAGTTATTTATTTTACGAGATTAGTCGCGCTATGTTGGATTCTATTATTGTTTCATGTCATCTCTAGAAAGAGATGAAAAACCTACTGTAATATTTAGTGTAAATGACTAGATTTAATAATGTATATATATGTTATTAAACTTCACTGTTATTTATGCACAATATGACTTCGTTAAGTTTTTTGCAATAGAAGTTTACAATTTGTTCAATTTTTTACTTTTACATGACTTTGGGTTTAAGGTTCATGACTTAAAATCATTATCTTGCAATTTTTATATATTGGAATTAATAGTACATAATTGCTATGGTCTCACATCTTATTATTTTATTTTACTGCTGGCTGGAGAATAGCGTGTGAATGTTTTTGTACAACTAAGTATTTTATAATTTGTAAACTACATTTCAACGAATAGTAATCTTTTTATGAAACCATGTTCAACGTTTTTTAATAATATTCTATATTTTAAAATAATTAGATGGTTTGAATATATATTGCTTAACTGTAAATATATAATAACTATAAATTATTTCACACAATCTACGTAATCTTATAAATATTATAGTATCCATATACATATAAACGATTATATTATATATAATATATATATATATATATATATATATATATATATATATATATATATATATATATGAAACATTTATAATATTTTGTCTAAATTGTCTGTTTCTATTTGTTTGAGAAATAGAGTCATTTTCATTTCAATAAACATGTTGGTTTGGTGTATAGACATGAACATATTTTAACAAATTTTGTTTAATTGAGCCCATTTGAACTTATTGAGAATGAAGAGACGTACGTCTCTTCATTCTCAATAAGTTCAAATGGGCTCAATTAAACAAAATTTGTTAAAATATGTTCATGTCTATACACAAACCAACATGTTTATTGAAATGAAAATGACTCTATTTCTCAAACAAATAGAAGCAGACAATTTAGACAAAATATTATAAATGTTTCATATATATATATATATATATATATAATATATATATATATATATATATATATATTATATATAATATAATTCGTTTATATGTATATGGATACTATAATATTTATAAGATTATGTAGATTGTGTGAAACAATTTATAGTTATTATATATTTACAGTTAAGCAATATATATTCAAAACCATCTAATTATTTTAAAATATATAATATTATTAAAAAATGTTGAACATGGTTTCATAAAAAGATTACTATTCGTTGAAATGTAGTTTACAAATTATAAAATACTTAGTTGTACAAAAACATTCACACGCTATTCTCCAGCCATCGCAGTAAAATAAAATAATAAGATGTGAGACCATAGCAATTATGTACTATTAATTCAAATATATAAAAATTGCAAGATAATGATTTTAAGTCATGAACCTTAAACCCAAAGTCCATGTAAAAGTAAAAAATTGAACAAATTGTAAACTTCTATTGCAAAAAACTTAACGAAGTCATATTGTGCATAAATAACAGTGAAGTTTAATAACATATATATACATTATTAAATCTAGTCCATTTACACTAAATATTACAGTAGGTTTTTCATCTCTTTCTGGAGATGACATGAAACAATAATAGAATCCAACATAGCGCGACTAATCTCGTAAAATAAATAACTGAGAATCAAAAAAAATAGTATATCTATTAAAAATATTAATATTACAAAATGCACCCTTAAATGTTTTTATTGAGATTAAATATAATATTAATTGCACTTTATTGTTATATATATCTTCTCATTAATTAGATTTTTTGTTTTTATATAAAAATAATTTGTACCTAAATTAATATAGAATTATTTTGAAACAAACTTGAGTATTCAATTAAATGCAATATATTGGTCGTGAAGTATTGTGCTTGTTTTTATTAGAAAAATGCAGGAAATAAGAAAAATGTAGAAACTGATTTGGTGTCCAGATTAATAATTAGTTCAATATATTATAAGGAATAGATTTTTCCATATAATTTGATTGATTGGTTACCATATTATATATATATATATATATAATATATATATATATTATATATATATATATATATATATATTATATATATATATATATATATATATATATATTCCTGGAAAAAAAATCGAAGATCTGCAAATAAATCTAAGCTTTATATATATATATATATATATATTCTAATTTACTTTATATTATTTATCTATTTAGTGATTTTTTTTTTAATTTTCATATTTATTAAATAATTATATAATTATATTTTTTTCCTCCAAAATCAGATGTGATGTCATAAAGCCACTAGAATCCTGGTAGCGTGGGGTAAACTGTAAATTACACATAGTTCGTATGATATTTTGTCACAAATAATAGTTTGTTTGATAAATTATAAAAATACTAAAATTTTTAGGGGGCATAAAGTAATTACCCCTTATAATAATGATATACCTTATTAATCTTGGGATTTTTTGGAGTCATTGTCTATTTCATGATGCTTTGTAGTTTACATCCATAAATCCATCTACAATCACTATCACAAAGTACATTATTATTTTAAATTTCAAACATGAAAAAGTCAATTTACATTAATTATTTACACCAAGCTTATTTTTTTGTAAGAAAATAAACTTTACAATTTAATTTAATTCATGTTTTTTTTATTGATTTGATCCTTTTTTACTTAGTTCACATCCATCAAAATTAATAAAAAGTTCTTATTTGTCAACTTCTATAGGTTATGTAATTAACATTTTAAAGTGATTTTTTATATTCAATCGGTTGAATTACACTTATCACTATTTAAGGAAAGAATGTAATATTTATTTGATTTGTATGTTTACTTTCATGAAATTATCATAAATAAGCTTAGTTAGGTAACACAGTTTTTTCTAACCTGCTTAGTCCAAATGAGCTCATTTGTGAAGAGGTTCATGTGAGTAACTTGGATTGTGTTTGGTCCACATCTATTCATTGGTCTAATTCAAGATCGAAAATACTTGTATATAGAAATTACGATTTTTTTTATGAATTCAAATATGATTGAACACAACTTATTTAACCGAATCCGGTGTTCTTAACATAAAAACATGACTTTGGTGACCAAAATAAAAAATATCAAACTTTTATACTTTACTATTTTAAATAAAATAAAAGTAAATTAACGTATATGGTAATTATTTGGAACTATATTTTTCAATTGATTCAACTTGATTTGTTTGTCGATAATAATTACATGAACATTATAGTCTTAAAGTTCTAAACAATTCAACGTGTGTATTTAATAGATGTATATACTTGTATCAAAATATATAAGTAGGTTGTTTTGTTTCTTACTTTTCTAAATTACAGTATCAAACAATAAAAATCTAAGTTATACAGTTAATTTGATTGTTCATTTATTTTTCTTAAGAGACAATGATATATGACTTGAATATTTTACTTACGGTATTTTATACATGTTTATATATGGAAACATTTGTTATAAGATCATCACTTTGTCTTTGAATACAAAGACTAAAAAAGAAGATGCACGCACTGATCTAAATTTTCGTTATATTAGAATACCGGAAATATAATAAAAGTAACTAATATGGTTGTTCGAGACTAACTAACCGAGAGAGTTTGAAAATATTGGTATGTGATTATAACAAGTTAAAATATAGTTTGACATATAATGTAGTCTAGAAAAAGTTAATTCATAAAATGTGAAGTTATTTACCTTTCATTTGTTTTAAATTTGCATTTTGTTGTCCAATAACCATGACCTATGTTTTTTAGGTTGATATATTACATTAATAAGTCAATAATATTATACTCATATTTAATGAATTTACACCATTTATTTCGATTCGTTTGTGCAGCTTTTGGAAATAACGTACGCTAAGTTTGATCCTAGTTATTATTAGGCACTGAGTCAATTAAAAAAGAATGTCCTAACTTTTTTTCATTTTCAAAAGTTGCATAAAATACCATTAAATCGAAAGTAAGAATTTATTAATACGCACACAAAGTATAATTTAGTTATATAGATAATTAAAGTATAATTTAACCCTTATTTGAGATAAGAGTATTTATGTCATTATATATATATATATATATATATATATATATATATAAAAGATTAGGTTCAAACCATGTTCCTATACGTGAATTTAGGGTTAATTATGAGCGTTACATCTAATTAAATGGATAGATAAGATTCTTAGTGTATTTTCTTATTTAATTAAATGTATTCGAATTGTATAATAAAAGCACTAGTTCGCAGGTTCACATATGTATGATTAGGTTCAAATGAGAACCACGTCCAGCCTAAGGCCAATTATGGAATGGACCTTAAATCTAATTAAATGGATGGATCAGATTTTTTTTTTAATTTTATGATTAGGTTCAAATGAGAACCACGTCCAGCCTAAGGCCAATTATGGAATGGACCTTAAATCTAATTAAATGGATGGATCAATTTTTTTTTATGTTTCCTTATTTGATTAGAAACATAGGATTATATAATAAAGGCATTGATAGTATATAATAAAAGTACTAGTTCGCAGGTTCACAAATAAGTAGGAAGTTCTCCTTGGAACCCAACCTTATATATATATATATAGTTCACAGGTTCACAAATAAGAAGGAGTTCTCCTTGGAACCCAACCTTTTATATATATAATATATATATATATATATATATATATATAATATATATATATATATATATAACACAAAAACAAAGGTTCAAATCCGAAGTTGTAAAAAACATATATTATCAATTGCAAAGACTCATCTACAAGAAGAAAAAAAATCAAAAACTTTTAAGGTGAAAAGTTTAATAATAAATTTCTTATTAACAAAACAATCTGAAATTATTATTCTTTATGAATAATAGCAGAAACTAAAACTCATTTTAGTGGAACTAAACTTTGTTTACCCATCTCAAATGTTTAGTATTCTAAAACTGAAGTGCACAAAAAGTGACTATAATAATTTATTAAGAGTATTAAAGGGGAAAAAGGTGGATAGAATGAAAATATATGACAGTGATTTCACTTAGTTATTAGTTAATATGATTTTTGAAAGCTGAAGAAGAAAAGTCACATGTGAAGATTGAGAAAATACATTACAAAAAAAATTATTATTTGCTGATGAGCGTGATCCATCACTAAACTCGTCAGCATCATTTTACTAACGGGTCACACCTGTTAGTATTTTTGACGTCTACAATGTTTTTAGTGACGGGATTAATCTATCCGTCAGTAATGTTCCTAGCCATAATCCAATACCCGTCAGCAAACTTAAATAATTCTGACGGGTCTTAGCCGTCAGCATTTACTGACAAGCTCCACCCGTCAGTATTTTTCAAATGATGCTCAAGGGTCCTTCCCCGTCAGCATTTTCAAACAAATTTATTTTTATTTTATTTTATTTGATATTTCTACCTGTATTTATGTTACAAATCAATAATTTAATACGAAAACTAATTTGTATTTCCAAAAAATAAATAAATGTAAAACTAAAACTAAAATATAATTAGTTAAAAATTATATCGTATAATGTATTTAGTTTAAATAAAGTACCAAACATAAATATTATTTGTTTCTAAATCAACTACACCGCAGAATCATCATCATCATCAACAGAAGCTGGAGCATCAGAGGACGATCGCCGACATCGTGCTGCCATCGCTACGGCGACTTCCCGCATCACCCAGTCACGGAGAGCCGCCTTCATCTGGAGTTGCTAACGTGCATGCTAACGCATCGCCTGGAGCTGCTTCTGATGTGCCCGCTGGCTCACCTCGAGCTGACTCTCGACTTGGCTCTTCAAAACCTCCATCGGCATTAGGAGCTCTGAGACACGGCTATTTGGAACAGAGGAGGTATCGCCTCTAGAACTCTTCGAAGCCAAAAAAGTTCGTAAACATTCCGTGCCAAACTGAAGACCCTTCTTCATCCCGACGGTCTGTAAATAGACAGTGTTCTCGTCAACGGCGGCAGGATCCGGTGATGAAGCACGAGCCTTCTCTAGACGTCTCTGATACTCCTCCTGCAATATTTTGATTGATGTATAATTTACTTACGAGGATTAAAAATGAAAGATATATATTTATATTAATTACATCTAAAAAAATACTTACAAAAATCTAATGCGAAAGAGGATAAGTGAAAGAGCCGTCAGGTCTATGGTGCATAGTCAAGAAAAGTTTGAATGCATTGGGTTCCCTACCAAGATCCTCACGCTGTATAAATATTTAGATTATTTATTAATTTTTATTTTTTGGAACTAATTAATTACATACGAGCTAAATTTACAAACATATTTTGATTTTACTTACGAGCTAACGTGCATGACCAATCGCAGTTCGAGACCCTCCTCTGTGTTTGGCTATCCCAGTACTAGGTCCGCAGGGCTTGCTCATCCTGTTCCTGCTCACCTACTCAGACTGCTTCCTGTTCTCTGGCTTATCGAACTCCACCACCCATCATCTTCAGATGTCCTTGCCCACGCATGTGGGCACCCTCCCCTCCTTTCTCTACTTCGTCTTCCACTCATGGAGACGACTGCACCACGAGCGGACCATAGAACTGTAGAAGTTATGTCGTATGACCTCCTCAGAATATACACTCGAGTCCCATTAACAGCGCCTCTGCAGAATAAAAGAAAACAATTTGATTTAACAATAATTATTATATATATAATAAATTTTGAAAACAATATTATTTTAATTACCAAAAACTCTAGCCACCACAACTAACGATGAGAATCAAGAATATGCTCGTACTACCACCCATCGGGTGTACACAAGCCTCGTTGATCAGCCGAAGAATTGTTGGTAACTTCGTCGAGTCACAGCGTATCCTAGTAAAATATAGAGTTTATTAGAGCAATATATTAAAAGAACTTATTTCTTACAAAAATTAATTAAAGTTACTTACTTCGGGGTGGGGGGGTGGGGTGGGGGGGATGGGGGTGGGGGGGTGGGGGGACAACCTAGACCTCGATCATACCAGGATGTGGTGGCACGAGGCCTCTCGATGTACTAGCATCAGACGGGGTGGCTGGAACGATCGACTGAGTGCCTGCCGATAAGTCAATCATATCATCATCTTCATTGTCAAAGTGACAATGAGACGTTGATGATGAACCAAGAGAAGCACGGCCCGAACATGGGCCTAGAGAAGAATGCACACAACCTCTACCTCTCATCTAAAAAAAGATTAAAATTTAAGCACAACTAAATTGGGATAAATGAATTAATATAATCACAAACTATATATGTATGTATCAGTTTATAATTAACCTGAACAGAGAATTTCACTATCTAGGTTATCGTCAAACTCGTCTTCGTCCGTATCTTCATCATCGGTTAGAAACTCATCTTTTGTCTCCTCCTCTGCCTCATCGACAAGTTCATCCGACTCATTAATAATAAGGTCGACGTGTAACTGGAAATCTCCATCCTCCAATTGTATTGAATTGTGCATTCTATTCAGTCCTCTCGTTAGCTCTATTTAAATATTACGTCTTTTCAAACATACTCAATTTTTTGTTATGATTTGGTAGAGTACGCTATATAGTATATATTGACTTTATTAATGCGTAGTGACTTTTGAATACAAGACGCTAAATGGGCCGATTGAATAAAGCAAAGGGCATATCTGTAAATTCAACTACATGCATAAGCTGCACCAACCAGCTATCAATCAAACAAAAAGTGTAATAATTAATGCAACTACAAAAGTATTGATTAATCTCAATCTCAATCAAAATAATATAATGATGCTACTGCAAAAAGCACTTATTCTAATCTTTGGCTTTTTTTTGGTAATTTTATTATCTTTTTGTTGTTTGTTTTTTATTTTTTTAATATTTATATTTTTTCCCGGGAATCGAACCGGATGAAGGTTGAAACCACGTCATCACCGACGTATAAAATACACACACACACACACACACACACACACAATTGAATCGGGATAAATGAATTAATATAATTTCAAACTATATATGTATGTATCAGTTTATAATTGACCTAAACTAAGACTTTCACTATCTAGGTTATCGTCAAACTCATCTTCGTTCGTATCTTCATCATCGGTTAGAAATTCATCTTTTGTCACCTCCTCTGTCTCATCGACAAGTTCATCCGACTCATTAATAATCAGGTCGACGTGTAATTGGAAATCTCCATCCTCCAATTGTATTGAATTGTGCATTTCTATCCGCTCCTCTCATTAGCTCTATTTAAATATCACGTCTTTTCAAGCATACTCAGTTTTTTGTTATGATTTGGTAGAGTACGCTATATAGTATATAGTGAATTTAATTAATGTGTAGTGACTTTTGAATACAACAAGCTAAATGAGCTGACTGAATAAAGCAAATGGCATATCTGTAAATTCAACTACATGCATAAGCTGCACCAAGCAGCTATCGATCAAAAAAATAATATAATAATTAATGCAACTACAAAAGTATTAATTAATCTCAATCTCAGTCAAAATAGTGTAATGATGCCACTACAAAAAGCACTTATTCTAATCTTTGGCTTTATTTTTGGTAATTTTATTATCTTTCTATATTTTTTTTTAATATTTATTTTTTTCCCAGGAATCGAAGCGGATGAAGGTTGAAACCACGTCATCACTGACGTATAACACACACACACACACACACACACACACACATATTAATCATAGATCATATAACACAAAATATAAATTAAACAAAATATTCATTTGCCGATCACCATGACACTTGAAAATCCCTACCGCACACTTTTTAAAACCACCATCACATTTTGAAAGAAAATAATTATAATTCATTATTGGAGGAATGAAACCTCCCGGCCGGCATCGTACACCACGTCATCACCAACGTCAACCCCAACCAATCACAACATGTATATCAAAACATAAATATTAGTTAAACACAACTTGCCTATCAGCACGGCATTTCAAAACCACCAACACAAACATTCTAAAACTTTTCAAATATGAAATATTTACAATTCAACCTTAAGTTAAGCCTAATTTTCAAAAAATAAAACAAACCCAAATTAACGATAATTATACAATAATATCTCAATTAAACCTTAATTACATAAAAACCCTTAGACTAAACTCTAATTATACAAAAACACCTCAATTACATCTTAATTATACAAAAATCCCTAAATTCTACCCTAATTATATACTAATTCCTAACTTAAACCCTAATTCTACAAAAAACCCTATATTAAACTCTAATTATACAAAAATACCTAAATTAAACCTTAATTATATAAAACCACTATATTATACCCTAATTATATAATAATTCCTAAATTAAATCCTAATCATACAATAATATGTAAATTAAACCTTAATTATAAAAAAGCCCCTAAACTCACGATAATTATATAATAATACCTAAATTAAACAATAATTATAGAAAATCTCCAAAACTAAACTCTAATTATACGATAATACCTAAACTAAACCCTAATTATAAAATAACCCCTAAATTATACCATAATTATGCAATAATATCTAAATTAGATATTAATTATACAAAAATTCCTAGGTTAACATTAATTATAAAATAGTACCTCAATTAAAACTTAACTATACAAAACCCCCTAAATTGAACCCTAATTATACAATAATACCTATAATATACCCTAATTATACAATAATACATACTAAACCCCAATTATAAAATAAACCCTAAATTATACCCTAATTATATAATAATACCTATATTATAAACCAATTATGTAAATATTTTATATAATTTCTGAAAATAGAAAAATCTTAATTCATAAAACAATTTAAAAAAATAAAGAAAAAAAATAGAGAGAGAGAGAAAGAGTGAAAGAAGAGGGCATTTACCTTGTGGGCGGCGGCTGGGGCTGGGGCTACAGTGGGCGGGCGGCTGAGGCGAGCGGCGGAGGTAACGACAAGCGGGGCGGCAGGCAACGACGAGCGGGGCTGGCTGGGCGGCTGCGATTTTTCAGTTTTCTTCCTTTTTTCTTTTATGTTTCTGTAGTGAGATGGGGATTTGATTTAATATAAGAATTGCTGATGTGCATGACACCCATTAGCATTTTTTTTCTAATATTGCTGCGGGGTGGTACCCCAATATTTAATTAATTAATTTTTTTTAATTTTGCTAACGGGCGGGTACCCGTCAGCGGCCCGTCAACAAACCCGTCGCCCAATTAATATGCTGACGGCTTGCTGACGGGTTACTCGCTGACGGCCCTTGCCCGTCAGGAAAGCATAAGCCGTCAGAGGTCGTCAGCATATGCTTACGATTTTTTGCTCGCCGACAAACGATAGTTTTGTAGTGATAAGAGAATTGTTGTTAATCTGATTTTTGGAAGCAGATGAAGAGAAGTCACATGTGAAGATTGAGAAAATAAGAGAATTCAAAGTCTTTTTTCTTATTCGATGTGTGCACTAAAAATCAGGAAACTTACTCTTACACTATATATATATATATATATATATATATATATATATATATATACTATTATATATATATATAATATATATATATATATAGGCAAACACTTGTGTTAGGCAGATTGATGGGTCATGACCCGTTAGGCCATCTGACCCGATATTATAATGTATCGGTTTTTGTACTATGATATATTGGTTTTTGTACTCGAAAGTATTGATTTTTCATAAATCTCTGACTTGTGATATGATGGGGAAAATAAAAATTTTCATCCTTTAAGTTGGCCTAATTTGACATTTAGTCCTTTCTTTGGCCTATTTGCAATCTCATCCATTTTTTTTTAAAATCTCTGCAATTTCGTCCGATTTTCGCCGGAGGAACTGAATTACACCGGACTTTGCTGACTAGGCACCGGTTATTGCTGAGTGGTCTTTAATATTGGGGAAGTTCGGCCATGTGGAATTGAATTAAATTGAAAAAAATATGATTGTCCATGTAGGCATGGTTTATTTGTAATTTCTGGACTTTTGAGAAATATAAAATCCATCCCCATCCCTAAATTATTCCATTACAGGCTGTTGCCATTTTATTAGGGTTTAGAAAATTGGGGTCGAGTGGTGGTTGATGTCGGGCGAAGCAGCATGAACGGCGGTTGGTGGCAGAATTCTAAGTAGCTGAGGTATAAGTGACGGCCAAAATCGGCGTTGGGGTGCTACGAGTGATGGCGGGATTTTGAGCCGGCTATAGAACGACATAAATGGTGGGTGCAAGGGCGGTGGTGGTGACCGCCCGTAGTCAAGCTTAAAATTAAATATTTATTTTTCTCAGCTTCTCTCCACTAACTAGTAGTAGAGATACGTAAGGGTCGAACCCACGAAGAGTGTGGTTAGATTGTGATGATTCGTATTTTATTTAAATAAATAATTGGGGGTAGGAATTATGAATTAAATTAACTAATAAAATAAACAAGCAATTAAACTAGCAAGAAAATAACTAACGAAGGATTCAATAATAATAAAGGCCTAGTTCTAGTTCAGTTTCCACCCTCGATTCACTCATTTAACCAACCACAATATCATAATCCATTCATCACATGCGACTAAAAACCCTAAGTAGCAATAAGCTCTGCTACTCGAATTTACCCTTACTGTGTA
>BMAC01000051.1:1627920-1644757 GCA_014905375.1 Phtheirospermum japonicum
CAATCTCAGTCCCATGTTCCGGCAGCCATCGCAACCGAAACGGCTGCCGATTTCTATCATCAAACCATGCCAACATCACGACATCATCAACATCAAACGAAACCCGGCGATTCCCAGCCAAACACCACCCGAGACCCGAAGAACTTCGTCGACAAACCACCCACGAGAACCAGCCCAGCCACCTGCCGACTCAGCCACCATTCCAAACCAAACAACGGCACCAATCGTCGCCAACCACCCCGGCCACGAATCCCAACCATCGCCCCTGCCAATATCACAAATCGCCAACACCAAAAGAAACTCCCGACGAGTCCAGGGCCACCAAAAGAACTCCCGACGAGTCCAGGCCCGTTTATCTCCGACCCAAAACCCGACGGCAGCGAGCCATTTCCGGCAGCCCGCAGCGACCCGTTTTCAACCCCACGTCAAAACCCAAACCCGGAACCACCATCACCGCCGATCCAGCCCCACGTCGAAACCATCCGAATCTCCATCCGGACAACCCCCAGCAGCCCCACGTTTTCGACATCACCACCACTTGCAAACCCCACGTAGCCAAGTCAACGACGTCCAAAATCACAACCAACCACAACCAGACTCGACTGCCGACGCCACCCAGCGAACCCCATCGACTGCCGACCGCCACCCAGCGAACCCATCGACAGCCGACCGCCACCCAGCGACCCACAGCCTTGCCGTCGCCTTTCACCATCACCGCCTTCAACCACCATCACAAACCTGAAACCACCCCAAAAACCACCTGTTGTTGTTTTTCCCGGCCACCGACGAAGGAAGAGCCGCCGCCGCTTCACCGTCGCCTGCCCTCGCCGAATAACACCAGCACCAGCGGCCAACGAGCCATCGCCACCCAGCCGACCCGGAGCCACCCCACGTCGAATTAAGTTCATCGTCGCCGATTCAGAAGGGGCGCGACACCCAACGGCGCACGGTGAACCAGTCCGCCATGGTTTCACACCACCGCACACAATCGTCTGTGCCCGTCGCCTCACCTTTCGGACAGAGCGGAGCGGGGACAACCACCCGTTTCTCTGTCGCCCGCCCTCGCCAGTTGCAGCCAACCACAACCAGATGCCGCCTGCACCTTCGGCCGCCGCCAACGATTGAGGAAGGGGAAGAGGCCTGGCCGATTTGCTTTGGGGGAGAAGGGAAGAGACGGGAGAGGAGAAATTTAAGGATTAGGGCTGAAATCCTCTCTTAATCCAGCCCATTTTCCAAAAATTCCAAATTGACCCCCAAACTTTAGCCACCTTTTCGATTGAGCCCCCAGTTTTCCAATAACCCCCTATCCATCCCCAAACATATTATAAAACTGCACTCCAGTCCTTTTAAATTATTATTGCTATTATATTATTATTATTAACATATTATTTATTATTATTATTATATAATATTATTATTAATATTATTATTATTATTATTATTATTTTAAAATGAAAAATACTAATTAAATATATATTTTCTAATTGATTAGGTGACGAGCATTAAGGGGACTTAGGATTTCAACTACTTGCATTCAATCGACTTTCCACGACATATTTACGAGGTAGGGACCACTGGACTTGTCTAGTGTTAAATTCTATGTGCTCAAATCTATGTGCAATGTTTATCATGAAATTCTACGCAAAGTTTGTCCGTGACGACCGGGGAAAAGGGTCATTGGGTTTATCCCAAGCGTGCCTATATCCAATGATTTAAAACCAGGGGCCTTAAGTGCCTATGACCGGGGAAAGGGTTATAGGAGGAAACCCGCCACGTTTTTAGCTGCAGTCAATCTCGTGGTTGGTTTGTTGTCGAAGCTCTTCGGTTCTCGGGTGGTGTTTGGCTGGGAATCGCCGGGTTTCATTTGATGTTGATGATGTCGTGATGTTGGCATGGTTGATGATAGAAATCGGCAGCCATTTCGGTTACGATGGCTGCCGGAACATGGGACTGAGATTGTTGGTGGTTGTTTGAGAAAATTCAGAATAAAAAGAAGAAAGAAACGGTAGTAATTTACCTAGTGCGGCCGATTTGTAGAGCTGTGAAAAAAAACTGAAATTGGTTGGATTCTTTATAAACTAAAGATGGTTTTTAATTTAGGAAAGTTAGGGTAGGGTCTTGGTGGACTAGGCTAGCAATTGGGCTTCGATTGGGCTTGTTTTCAAGTCCAAAATGAATAATCGATCCAATAAACGACTTAAGTTTTAAAACAAATAACTCCGTCGACAACCCAATTATTAAAATAACTATAATATAAATTATAATAATTTTAGAAGTCGAAATTATTTTATAGACGACTCAATAGTAAAATAAATAATTACATTACTAAATAATTATAATATTTTCTTAGAAATTGGTAATATAATTTTTTTTGAAATCGAACTATAAATTCGTTTAAATAGAGTTCTTAGATTTCTTTAAAATTAAAATAGGTAGTCATATTATGGCGACGAGCTTGGGACTAGAATTATATTTTTAATGCATGATGATAATTAAATAACTAAATAATGTATTGGATGTATGGATGTTACATATAGCATTGATGTTGTCACAATATAATAAGGTGGCCTTCGGAATGGGATAGTGAAACTCGAGAAGGAGGTTTTGTAGCCAACAAGATTGGGAAACCACATTAGCAACCCCTCTATATTCAGCCTCAGCACTTGATCGAGATAAGATAGCCTACTATTTTGATGACCAAGAGATTAGATTATCATCGGAAAAAACACAGAAACCTGGAGTGGAGCTTTGGGTGTCAGAACATCCACTCAAATTTGCATTTGTGTAGGAGACGAGAGTGGTTTTTAAATAGGGTTATATACGCAGTCCATGGTCAAGAGTTACTTGAATGTAGCGTATGACGCGTTTGAGAGCCAGCATGTGTTCCTCAGTAGGATTGTGCATGAACAAATAGATCTGCTGATCTGCATATACTATTTTAGGTCGTGTGAACATGAGTTATTGTAGAGGCTGCGATAATGTGATAGATCGGAGTATGGAGTACGAGGAAGGGCACTAAGTTTCAGTTTGGTGTCGCCCGGAGTGGGGTGGCTTTAGAGGAAGGCACTCCAGCCCGTTCGATGATTTCTTCAGCATACTTCTATAGAGATAGAAATGGGTAAAAAATTAAATGCATCCTGTACTATACGCGTTTTTTGAGTTTGCATCCTAACGTTTTTTTCTTGTAATTTAATGCATTATGTACTATACAAAGTTTTGAAAGTGCATCCTGTACTATACAAATTTTAGAAAAAAAAATATACAAATTTTTTTATTATTTATTTCTGGTGAGACTAGGTGAGAAAATATGCCGGAACTAATTTTATTAAATTAATAAAATTTATTATTTATTAAATAATAAATTCGGTGAGTTTGCATATTGAATAAAATATTTAATAAAATATACTGGAACTAGTTTTAAATAAATAATAAATTCGTCGGAACTCACCTAAAGTATACGGGTTTGAAAATATGCAACCTCACTCGCGAGACTAAGTGAGTTCCAGCAAGTTGGGGCGAGTTGGCTGGTGGGAGGATGCACTTTCAGAATTTTGTGAAGTACAGGATGCATTAAATTACAAAAAAAATGTTAGGATGCAAACCCAAAAAAACGCGTATAGTACAGGATGGTTACAATCTTTTTCCCGATAGAAATAGATAATCTGGATGACGAGTGACTGCTATTCCTAAAAAAGGACCCAAATATCTCATAACAAATTCAGAACTAAGAAGTGTCAAAATATTCTTGCATAGATCATCAGATGCGACCATGATGATATTATCATCCACATATAGAAGGATGTAAGCTATGTAATTACCTTTGAGAAATATGAAAAATGAATGATCGGATTTGCTGTGAGAGAAATCAATGGTAGCGATGTAGTCTGTGAGTCTACTGTACGGGGCTTGAAGATCATTCTTAAGTCCATTTAAAGATTTTATAATTAAGCAAACGTAGTTTGGATGTTTGAGGTCTCGAACTCCCATGTATATAATTTCATTTAGTTCTCCATGTAAGAAAAATCAAAGGGATCAAATTCAAAAGACACCGAGTTATCAATAGTAAATCTTCTAACTGGCACTAAGTTCTTAACAAGTTTAGGTGCATGTAGTAACATTCCATGACCGTGACCGCGAATTGGAATAAAGTGACCATTTCGGACAATTATACCAAGAATATTGCTTGAACTAAAATAAGACGAGAGATTACCATGATCAGACGTCATATGAGTGGTGGCACAAGTATCCATGTTCCAATTTGCATCCGGTCCGGCGAGTCTAAGTTTATGTATGGCTTGTTGGATGCCGGTGGGGTGAATTTTAGTGGATAGGGCTTGATGGGCTAAACTGGGGCGTTGGCCAAGTATTCCAGTCTGCTAGGTGTTGGGCTTGGGCCACAAAAAAGTTGGATATGGGCATGGAGGTGAGGCCCAGTGTGAATAGGCCCTAGGTTTCAACTGATGTCCATTTAACCATTGCCCATCTTGCATCCAGGATTGAGGATCTGGTCGTTGAAACCGTTGTTGTGCCCCATCGCCGCCACTGCTATTACTACTTTTGGTCTGGACAACGTGTCCCCTACCGCCGCGGCCTCAATTCTTATATCCGCCGCTGCCTATGTTAGAGCCAAATGTACCACCACTGCTGCAGTAATTTGAATAAACTGCGGTTGTCACGTAGCAACTCCGTTGTACTACTCGGTGAGACCGGCTACCAGTTTCAAACAAGGTGGTCATTAGAGACTGGAGAGCCGACATTTCTAAGTTGATCAAACAAGTTTTTGAGGTGTTGGTAGTTGGCAGAGACTAATGAAAAATCTTCCATGTTTGTATGGGAAAAATCATGTTATAGCGTCACGTCCCGATAGTTTTTGCTGTCTTAGAAAATATTAAAGTAAATATATTGTTAAGCAAGAAGATTGATTATATTATTTCTTTACATTATGTATTCCTATTTATAGTAGTTGATAGGAATATAAAAAGACATGACTCTTAAACTAAAAGACATGACTCTTCAACTAAATGACATTACTTTTGGACTAATTTATAAATTTAATTTGGTTTACACCAACATTACCTCTCGTAAACCAGATTTACTTCGTACTCCCAAAGCTTCAACATCTTTTGAGAAAACATGCCTTCTGAGTGGTTTTGTAAAAATATTGGCCAATTGCTTGTCACTTTGACAATAATTTAGATTTAATTCTCCTTTATTGATTTCTTCATCCATATCATCTATCCATTATCATTTTTCTAAATGGACTTGATTTCTTCATCCATAGACTCTATCCACTTTTCCTTTTTTGAGGCTTCTTCATGTGAAACTGGATCTTCTCCTGCAAAAAATGCAAAATACACATCATCGCTAACATTCATCTCTTCAGTTACATTGTAAATATCCACTAGACTTCTCGTTTTCTTTGGTATTGACTCTAGAGAATTTTGACGAGGCTCAGCAACTTCATCATTTTAAGATTGCAAAGGTTTAACTTCATCACCTTTAACCTCAAGAACTGACTGATTTGATATCTCAGAAGGATCTGAAAAATCATAACACGCCTTTCATGAAAGCGCACATCTCTGTTGATCACGACATCAAGTTTGATAGGGAACAAATTGTTCGATCCCAATCTAATATTTACAACATGATGATTTTTATTTTTCATGATGCACATATCTCCAACAAAGCGAATATCAAATACTTTCCTCAATAAATGGCCGACGCTTAGTAAATTACTATGAAATCTGGGGATATAGTACACCTTCGACATTTTTTCAATTTTTCCAGTCTTCGTCTTGAATGATATATCTCCAACACCTAGGATTTTGTATGACTTGTCATCTCCAATCGTCACTTGACCATGATTCGCTTCTTCAAATAATGAAAACAAATCTTTGTTTCCAAGTCATATGCCGACTTGCACCACTATCCAAGTACCAAGTATTTTTGACATTTCCATCATAAGCAATTAATAAAGATTCAGAGGTTTCAACTTCATTTTGATGTAGAAACCTTATCTCGCGTTTTTTATCTGGATACTTTTCCCAACAATTATATATTTTATGACCAGGTTTATGGCAATGATCACACTCAATATAGGGTTTCCTACCTTTGTAGGTACCTTGGCCTCTGCCTTTTTGATTATTGTGGAAAGATTGTATCTCCTCCTTTTGAGACTCATCATTTATTTTTCCATACATTTGCTGATCGTAGAACTATCAACCACTTCCTTAATTACGACCTCTTCCTTGATAAAATCCACGGCCTCCCGTAGAAAAGAATTGGGATCTTAAAGCTTGATCTTGTGTAGAGTTATTCTGAGGATTTCGTTGAATAATCCTAACCTCGTGAGCTCCCAATCTTCCTTGTAAGCCTTCAATGGACATTGATAAAATATCTTGTGGCTCCTCGATAGCCACAACAACGTGATCGAACTTACTTGTCATGCTTCGTAAAATCTTCTCAACAACTCTATGAGCTTCTAGGACTTCGCCATTTGAAGCCATTTGACTAGATAGAGAAGTTACTCGGGTAAAATACTCCAAGATTTTCTCATTGTCACTCATCTCTAATTTCTCGAGTTCCACTCGTAGAGATTGTAGACGGACTTTCTTCACTTGATCTTGGCCAGAATAGGTTCACTAGTGCAGAAACTGCCAATCCAGAAGGGTAATTCTGCCTATCCAGAACGCCTTTCTGTGCCTTCTGTAGTGTCATAGTTCTAGAAAGCCTGTACTTTCCAGAACGCCTTTTTTTTAACCCTTCTGGATTGACAGACTTTATAGAAGGGTAAAAAAAAGGCGTTCTAGAAAATAATTTTTCTGTTCTAGAATGGTACCATACCATATTGATCCGCCACTTTCCAGAACGGTATTTTGAAATACCGTTCTGAAAAGTATAACTTACCAGAACGGTATTTAAAAAACTGTTCTAAAAAGTCTCACTTTTTGGAATGGTATTTGAAAAAAACCGTTCTGGTAAGTTATACTTTTAGAACGGTTATTTTAAGTACCATTCTGTATAACATACCAGAACGGTTTTTTCAAATGCCTTTCTGGAAAGTTACAGTATTTCTGGAAACTTTTGCCTATTTTTGGTATTCGTCTTTCCCAAATGTAAAACTTTAAATATATAATATTTAAAACACCAAATCTCAATTAAAAATATATCACCAAATACAATATCTCAGTTTATTCAAAGCAATCTAAAACAACAAAAAAAATCACAATATTCATCAAGTGTTCAAAACAACAATCACTACAAGTCACATACAAAAAAAGGTTTCATCAGAGATATTTGTTCTTCAAACCAAAATAAAATGTAGTGCGCACCCTCAAGTAATGACCTCTAGGAAACACTCGGCCCAACGTCTACGAACCCGTTGCTGCAACAGCTTCGTCTTGCTCTAGCTTGCTGCAGCCCAGCCGCACAGGCTTGGTCCGATAATTACAGCTACCCACTTTCAGACTTGTTTCTCGGAGCAGCACCACCTTCTTTTCTAGATTCTGCAATTAGATCAAAACCTAAAAAACTTTATCCAAAAAATAAACTAAAAAAAAAATAAAAAAGTTAAACCTTAAAAACTAGAAAACACTAAGAAAAACTAAAAGTGATAAATGCCCAACAGATCTTATATCCACAAAAGTTTCCATGTAAATTTCAGACTCATTGTTCAGTATTATTTCTACTCTTAAATAAAGCATGTAACTTCTTTTTAAGTTACCATAGGAGAGACTTTATCTGAACTCCATAACACCTTGGCAACCTCAGGAGGCATAAGTTCTGCAACAACTTGGGCAGTTATTGTGCCCAACTTAATTTTATCATGAGGTTTAGCATAATTACAAATATAAACAAATAACTCCTCTGACATTTAAAATAACATATTAAAAAACACACGCATGGATACTCATATTAAAATGTAGCTGAAGAACAAAAAAATGAACAGAATATTTAAATAACATCAATGAAAAATTAAACAATCTGATAAGATCATATTTTCTCTCAAGCAAGGATTATTTTTTAATTTATTTTTTTAAGAAGTAGATCCAGTTTTCATGTGTCTATATGTTAGGCACTGATATTTTCCAAGGTGCATACCTGTTATGTCGATTTTGTACGTGATCCCAACAGCAGTGAGTGACCTAGAAATTCTTTTAGCAACTTCCTAATATTGCTGAGTAAAATCAGAAGAAGAGAATGTGAAGAAAAAAACAAAACAGATTATAAGAGTAAATATACCTCTAAAGCTTCAACCACCATCTTTTGGTTACCCTTAAAAGTAAGACCCAGCTCTTTCTTAACGGGAGTTATTACAAGTTTCTGAAGAAGACCAAACAATGTTACAAGTAAGGTTTAACCACACCAAGCATGTCATAAAATTCATCAAAATTTGTGTGCATTAAATAAAATGGGGAAAGAGAGAGGGACCTCCACTTCTCTAGGTTCCGTGAATTTCTCATGTGCCACAAGGGGAACACCACTTTTATCCTACCAAGAAAATAAGTCACATCATATACTGTGGCAACTATCATAGATGATCATTCACGTGCTCTCACCTAACCCTAGTCATATGACACGTTTGGTTTGGGTTTTTTCCGACCCAAACTTAAAATTGGATTCTGAAAGTCCATGATTGTGTAAGGATTTAAGAGTCCAAATTCTAAACATCACCGATATATAAACAATGCATAAAATATGTATATATATAATAACAGATTATATAAGAAACCAGAAAATGTATTTACCACTTCGACGTGAGGAGCCAAATTGTATATGCACCACATGAATTTGAAAATTTCACAAGAAATCTTACACTGTGAGCTCTCAAATCATATAATAGTCTATCAGCAATACCAACACACTCGGTCCAACCATACGAGCATTCAATTTCAGCATCCCAACAGTCCGCAACATAGTGAGCCATCTCATTTTCCAGATGTTGGCGGAACCTCAGGCGGTCTTTGTCAATCCAAAGTTGGGTTAAGAACAAGTACACACGCCCTATGTCACACATCGATATCAATAATTAATTTTTAACACAAAAAACAAAATATTGGTCAATAGACATAAAGGATTAGATGATAGGTTCCAAAAGACCAACCGCTGCAACTGCTTCACCAATAGGTATTCTCCTTGCTGCTCGTCCAGACACCTGATCTTCTCTTGAAAACATTAAAAATTCCAATGTTGAAACTTCGGAAAATTTCGGGTAAGACTTGTCATCAGGATCCACAAAGTGTTCAATCTCATCCAGTGTGAATTCACGGACTCTTATCAGTCCTTGCCTTGGAGAGATCTGCAAAATTAATACATGTCATAAATTGACACATTGCCCAGTGTCTGAAAAGATCTGATATGCATATTTGCAAGTTTTCTAACATTTCACATATAATACTTAACCACATTCCAATACATACATAATATGAAATAAAATCCAAAACTTTCATATGCATGCCCAACTTCGTGTGAAAATAGAAGTGGAAAGTGCAAAAAAAAAAAAATCACATGAGCTTCGTATTTCGATTGAATGACAACTATTGCCAAAAGCATTTTGTATGAATTGGGCAAAGAAAAATTGAGTATAAAGATGTTAACAAACTTCTATATATCTTATAAAAAATACCAGAAGCAGAAACAACCAACCCCTTGCTTTTCAAATTCTAATTAAACCAAGTCGAAGTAAGAACAAAAGTTGGCAAAACCCACAAAAAGGGGCACTTTTTCCCGGCACAAGATGAAAATGATTTACATTCCCCAACCCCCTATTAATAATACAAGTAGTGCTTTTTTGTATATTTATGACCATCTATAAACGACACCTAACAAGAAATGATAGATTGGCATGAGCTACACTTGTATACTATATTAAGAAACTACACAAAGAAAGCACGCAAYGATAAAATCATTATGGTAGCATATGAGACCTCATTTAGGAAAGCTTGACCAATCTGTGCAGCTGCAAACGGAAGTTTGTTGCCGTTGTAGTAGTACAAGTCCTTGAAGTTCACAAAAATACCTTGAGCAGTTTCAGGACGCATATAACTGCAGCCAATTCGATTTAAAAATCAACTGAAAAAAATAATGATAATAATAATAGCAAGACTTGATATTGAAACATCAATTCAGTGCAAGTAACATTTACTTCAACAAATAATAAAATGTTCTCACTCGGAGTAGGCCATTTTCCGGCAGCCTTAGCAGTAGCAGCGACGGCGGCCATTTCTCTCTCTTCACGCAAATCGCGAGTGGGATTTGGGGAAGCTGTCGTGACCGAATTCAAACAAAATGCAAAAGCACAACCATCTAAGGTGGTCGACTGAGCAGCATTTACAAACGGAAACGTATCGATTAGGCCGATATCTCCTTGTTCAGGCGAAAAGGGATCGGCGATTGAAATTTTTGAATTGGCTTCAATTGGAACCCCTTTTTTGAAATTGAGTGTTGGGTTAACTTTGACTTGATGCGGGGATGGTTTTTATGAATCTAATTTGGTCTGATGGATGTCGGCCGACGAATTTCCTTTTTTCCCCAAAAGGGGATCAGAGCCCTTCTTTTCGCAAATTCTACGAGTGACAGGAATGAGCGCGGGTTGTCCATAATTGGATGTTAGGATAGGAAGGTTAAGCTTGGGGGATGCTTGTGCAGCTGAAATTGAATCACCGACCGACATGGGTGGGAAATCGTTGATGGCGGAAAAAGACGCCGAAAGCGGTGGATGGTGATGACGGCTGTGCGAGGGTAAGTTGGTGAATTCCAAAGGTTTGGTGGGGGACGACGGACATGAGGCTGTCATGGGGAGGTGTGGCCGTCGCTCCAGGCGGCGGCGGGAGGAGAACGAAAGTGGAGAGACTGGTTTGTTTTTGGGTTTATGTTATAATTATTTTATTTTTATTTTTATTAATTTAATATTTTAATTGGAAAAGACTTTCAAGAACGGTATTTTAATTACCGTTATGTATCGATGGACTTTCAAGAACGGTTTTAAAAATACCGTTCTGGAAAGTAGATATATGGGCGGCAAAAAAAATTCATTTATGCGGTATTAATTTGAATAAGACTTTTGAGAACGGTCTTATAAAAACCATTCTGGATTGACGTAAATTCCATAACGTTATTTAAATAACGTTCTGGAATGTACACTTTCCAGAACGGTTTTACAATACCGTTTTGGAATGTACACTTTCTAGAACGTTATTTGAATACCGTTTTGAATTGACTCATAATCCAGAACGGTTTTTCAATACTCGTTCTGGAATGTCTACTTTCCAAAACGGTATTTGAATAACGTTCTGGAAAATCATCTATCCAGAACGGTAATTTCAAATACCGTTCTAGAAAGTCTAATTCAGAACAGTATTTTAAATACCCTTTTGGATGCACCAGGATGTTCTATTATAGAATGCAGTTTCTGCACTAATGGTTGTCTCCAACACTTTCCCTGCATCTTGATCACTTGCAAATTTCGATATTCTTTAGTGTTTTTTGATCATTTTGTTTTGTGCTCTTCAAGATATATTTTTGAGTAACAGTTAGTGCGGATTCATCATTAGGTGCTCTTACACCTTCTTCGATGACATTCCATAAATCTTGAGATTCAAGATATAATTTCCTAAGATTACTCCAATAATCGAATTTTTCACCATTGAAGCGAGGGATAGGAGAAACAAGATGGTTGGACATTTTATTCCCTCTTTTTTTTTCTTCTCACTTTTTTTATAACTTGGCTCTGATGCCAGTTTGAAGTAAATATATTGTTAAGCATGAAGATTGATTACATTATTTGATTACATTATGTATTCCTATTTATAATAGTTGATAGGAATATAAAAAGACACGACTCTTAATCTACACAACTCTTAAACTAAAAGACATGACTTTTCAACTAAATGACATGACTTTTGGACTAATTTATTAATTTAATTTGATTTACACCAAAAGATCTCTCATAGACGATTCTAATAATCCATGGCCGTTGAGTCTGGTTCGATAATCATGTGCAATAGATCATTTAAAATAGTCACATAAATCCATCGATGAACTGTGGCACTGATAGTCGACCATAATGCTTTCTCGGCGTCGGTGGTGAGAGCTTTTTCTTTGCCGGTTACCAGAAAAATTATGCGACGAAGAACATGGTGAGAATTAGCAGTGGATCTTGATTAGTTCGCCCCATATTGCGTATTGGATGTTAAGAGTGATGGGAATGAGATTTTTGACGTTGGGAAAACAAAGGTCGAATGAAAGAATGATTTTGGTTCCGCCATTGGAGGAGGATAAAAGAAAAGAAATATAGAAATGGTTTTGTAAAGAATGGGAAATTAGAAACCATGGAAAATATGAGAAGAAAAAAGAATAAAGAAAGAAGGATCGTTTAAAATACTTATACTATTAAAGAAGATGTTTTTCCTATGTCTTATTGATTTACAAGAGACACCTTATATATAAGAACTAAGCTAATTACTAGGCTATAAACTGCTATCAAAAAACCAATATTACGCGTAACATATTGCACAAAATAAACCAAATTGATTTACATCAAATAATTGCTATGTTTATTCTATTACAATTTAAGAATCGTATGCAGTTTATTGTTGGGGTTCACACGAGGCAGTCATTTAAGTGGTTTCAGCTTGATTGAGCTTTCGGTCTATTTGTCGTCTTATTTTTTGTAATTTTCACACGTATGGTTGAAGATTATTTAGATTAATATTTCCATATTGTGCTTTGTTCACAATTTTCGATTTGAGGGTATACTTGATTAGTCCAGCGAGAATAAAATAGGCGTTGACTCATTTATTTATTTATTTATTTATGGGCAACGCTCTTGTCAGGTCGGACTAACCGATCATCCGTTAAGTCAAATTTTATTATTAATACATAATAGTACAAAAGTCGATACATTATAGTGAAAAACCAATATATCATAGTATAAAAACCAATACATCATATCACGGGATTTATGAAAACTCAATAATTTCGAGTACAAAAACTAATATATCATAGTACAAAAACTAATACATTACAGTATCGGGTCAGATGACCTAACGGGTCATGACCTTTCAATCTGGCCTAACAGAAGTGTTTGTCTTTATTTATTTATATTATATTTTATGGTTTGGCTAAGAACTTATTTTAGTTTACGATTCGGGGAAATTTAACGGTTCTGGAGAAGCGATTCTTGGTAAAAACTAAGAATGAATTTCATTCCAAATATGATACTATTGTTGTTCAAGCCTTAAATGGTTATTAGTGAGATACAAAATAAAATCACAAAATTATTAACTATCAAAAACAAAAGTCCACAATTATAAAGTTAAATTGAAAAAAAAAAGAAGAATATTTTGGGGTTGGCACGCTGTTACTACCAGCGTCCCAGGTCAATTTTGCCTTAAGAACAAAAAAAATCCGCCCTAACCCCAAAATTCGTCCGCTTCATCTTGTGCAGTTCACAGACTCTGTTCTACACTTTGCATTTCTTGAGCATCTAGACGCTCCCGGCAGCAAGGCGACAAGTTTCAGGTGGCAGCAGCAAGCTCCACCAGTCAACAATGTGGACAACTTGTGTTCACAATAATTTCTAACCCAAACTTTTTTATTATTTTATGAGTTTTTAATTAATTACTGTTAGAAATAATCATTTGTTATTGATGAATTTATAATTAATTTGTTGTAAGTTTGAGTTTAGTTGTTAATTTTTAGTAAATATTGGATATATATGTTTGTAAAATTTAGTTGTAAATACTTATGAAAATTGATTTGATTTGTTTGTGAGAAAAATGTTAATTATGTGAATTTTAGAATTTAATCGTTTTATGTTTAGTTGTTAATTATTATGAAAAATAATTTTATATGTTTGAGAGAAAATTATTATTTTTTGAAGATTTTAATTTAACCATTTTGTGTTTAGTCGTTAATTATTTATGAAAATTAATTTTATTTTTTTGTGAGGAAATTGTTAATTATGTGAAGATTTTAACTTATTCATTTTGTGTTTAGTTGTTAATTATTTATTAAAATTAATTTTATTTGTTTGTGAGAATATTATTAATTATGTCAAAATTCTAATTTATTTGTTTTGTGTTTAGTTGCTAATTATTTACGATTATCGAATTTATTTATTTGTGAAAAAATTCTAATTATGTGAAAATTTTAATCTATTCATTTTTCTTTTAGTTGTTAATTAATTATGAAAATTAATTTTATTTGTTTATGAGAAAATTGTTAATTATGTGATATTTTATTTTTTTTATTTGCGAAGAAATTATTAATTATGTGAAAATTTTGTTAATTATTTAAAATCTCTATCCTTGTAATTCTTGGTTAATTTGTATATTTTAGACGTAATCGTATCTATGGCTAATAATTTTCCTGGCAATTATTATGACATGTATGCATCAATGCTACGAGATGAGGGTGGAAGAACTTCTATCGATTATCCAAATTTATATCCCACCGAGCATCACCCACTTGTGATCCCAGACTATACTTTGAACCAGATGAAAGTTGCGATTTTGAAAAGAGTTTAGATGAGTTAGATGATGAAGATGAAATTGACGAGGAATTCTTTCAGTTGGGCAGTAGTATACCAAATGAAGATCATTTTGAACATACCGTAGTTGAACGTGGCCCTACAACCCATTAATGAGGGATAAACTCTATGAGAACATATAATTTTTTTTACTGTTACTACGAAGACATTCCTATTGATTCTATTGGTGTCCCTCAACAGGACCACTACTACGACAAAGATGGATGAGTGTTAAGAAAAGGTATGATATTCAAAGATAAAAAATATGTGATGTGGGTTGTTAAAGATCACTCTATGCGTGTCGCCAAGTGTGCTTATATAGTGGAACAAAGCAACCCAAAGCTTTTGAAAGTTGTTTGTATTAAGAAACCACTTATGGAGAATAATCTAGATATTCTGAATTCATCAACCAACGAATCACCTTAATGCAAATGGTGTCTCCACGCTAGTTTTTGTAAACGAAAAGTTGTTTGAGAAATCACAAGATTGGGTTCTGCACAAAAATGTCTTGTATCTGTTACACGTTATGATCACCCCAATTTATGTAAAAATATGACTTCTATGTTCATTACCACTCACGTCGAAAGAGATCTGTTATATAGTGTTTTGCATGTCTAGATTGTCATGGAACAAGAATATGGTTATAAGTGCCATATCACAAGGTATGTCAAGGTTTGCGACGAGCTCATGAAAATGGTTAAGGGACGTGGGAGATGTCGGTTCAATATTTACTAAAATACATGAATGCCTTGTAAACGTACAACCCAAAGATAGTGGTCGAGTTTCTACACAAATCTTCGGGAGTACTCGGTATGCATATGTTAAGATTTGTATTTTAGGCATTTCGACCATGTATCGAGGCTTTTAGACATTGCCGCAAAGTGACCAGTGTTGATAGAATTTTTTTGGTTGGAAAGTAAAAGCACACGTTGTTGATGGCATGTACAATTGATACAAACCAACAAGTCATTTCACTAGCTTATGCAGTTGTTGTTTCAGAGAATTATAACTCGTGGTATTGGTTCCTTTACATGGTTGCAAAACATATTGTTCACAACATAGAAGGGGTTTGTCTTATATCTGGCCGACATTCTGGATTACTTAGTGCACTACAACAAGTTCTGGCATTCTTGCCACCTGTTGGATCTAACTGTTTTTGTTTACGACATGTCTCTTCTAACTTCAATACGAATTTCAAGTTTGTGAAATTTAAGGATATGTATTTCAAGTTTTCAATTTATAATTTGTAGATGATAATTAATTGATAACTTTTCAACTACAATTAATTGTTGATTGTTGGATGAATTATTATTCCTTTAATCAATTTGAAAACGGAACAATTCTACTAGTGAAGAATTTTTCCGGTGTCGCAATTAAAAGGTGTACTCAATTAGAGGGGATACGCTTGGATATCTATGGTGAGGAGTTTTGGTGTAAGCCATATAATCGGGAATTGATTCCCTCTCAATCGTCGTTTGAAGAAATTAATCGAGAGGTATTAATTTATTTATTTTTATAAGAATCAAAATTTGTATTCGATACATAATGATGAAAAATGACGATCGCTAAAATCTCTAACAAAACCAACGGGGATCATATATATTTAATATATGCTTATTTTAATTAGTTGAAAACTCTAAACTCTGCTACGTATACCCCGTGCGGTTGAAACGAACCCAACAGTGGTATCAGAGCCACAATTTGCATTTTCATTATTGAATTTTGATTCAACTTATGTTTATTTGATAAACATATTTTAATTGTTAGATGAATTTATTTTTTTGTGTGATAAAATTAGTTTTATGTGATTTAATCTTGGGATAAATTAATTTCATATTTAAAATATGAAAGAACTTGTATTTTAATGAAAATTGAATAATGATTTAATTTATCAAATTCATGGATTAGATTTTATATATATATATATATATATATATATATATATATATATATATATATATATATATATATATATATATATATATATATGATTTGAGTTTCATTTCAAATTTTGAATTTGCAGTTTATAGACGAAATTTGGCGATGCTTTTTGTATACAATCGTAGTGTTTTTTTTCTTAATCTATTGTGCTTTCCAAAGAACAATGTAGTGCTCTTTGTAAACGTTGATATATGTCAAAAATACCATTTTTAATTAATTAATGCATTTTTTTACATTATTACCATGCTGACATGTCATGAACTCAACCATCAAGATTATCCAATCTAATGGTCAAGATGAGTCCCTAGGTTCACATATAATGACGGGTTCTCATTTGAACCCAACCCTATATATATATATATATAT